>JBBPDE010000134.1:17671825-17686062 GCA_037974605.1 Nannopetersius ansorgii
TATATGTGTATATATATATATATATGAATATATAGAATATATATTTTTATATATATGGGAATGTAGCGTATATGTAAAATTTAGAAAATAGGTGAAGTATTTAGACAATAGCGTTTTTAAGAGTGTTTAGTATTTACAGTATGAAAAAGGTAATAATACAGTATTAATAGAATATCTAGTGCAAAATGTTGCAGTGAGGTATTTAGAATGTGGAATGCAAAATGCTGCAGTGAGGGTTTAAAGTGTCGTTGTTTAAAGTGACATTGTGAAGGGCCCAGGAGTGTATACATATTTAGTAGTGTGGGATTTTAAGGCAGACCAAGTAGAACCTCTTTTTTGTTTTTCTGTTAGATGTTTGTGCGCCTGTTTGTTGATGAGAACCTGGACCGCATGGTACCCATCTCCAAGCAACCCAAAGAGAAGATCCAGGCCATCATCGAGTCCTGCAGTCGTCAGTTCCCAGAGTTTCAGGAACGCGCACGCAAACGTATTCGCACCTACCTCAAATCCTGCCGCCGCATGAAGAAAAACGGCATGGAGGTAGAGTCTGACACCGAGACATACACACACAAATGAAATGAAAAAGCTAGTTAACCCATTACATTGTACAACTAATTTCTGACAAATGTACTAATATATGTATATATTGTATCAAATAATTCTATTTAAAAAATGTTTAACAGCAGCAGTATGTGTGTGTAATGTGCAGTATTTCTGCCAGTTTCTGTCTACCATACACTGACCCCTTGTGGCCATTGCATCATTGAGACCCCCAAAGACAAAACCACCCAAACTGTTAATTCCATTTAAAACCCTGCTGACAGTGATGTGTGAATAAAATGAAGTAGCTGTCCTTCTGTGTTTTTAAAGCTATATATATATGTTATTAGTAAATATATATACATATATGCTTTTAGTAAATCTCTGTTTATGGTTTTAGACACGGCCAACACCCCCACACTTGACCTCAGCCATGGCAGAGAACATTCTGGCTGCCGCCTGTGAGAGCGAAACACGAAATGCTGCCAAGAGGATGCGGATGGATGTCTACCAAACACACGTCAGTCACTGTGTGTGTGTGTGTGTGTGTGTGTGTGTTTGGAAGTGGGAGGGTTGAAATGTATAGATAATGGAATCTCCAGGACTGAGCTGAACATGATATTAAATAAGTTACTGTGCCTTTATTAGCGTAGCGGATTGTAATATACATAAATCATCTCGCATGTGAAGAGCTAATCAGTTCATTTGCAGCTTTTAAAACCTGTGTAAACATGAGTCTCTCTCCCTCTCTCACCGTCTCTCTCCCTCTTTCCATCCCCCCGTTCTCTCTCAGGAGGATCAGATAGCTCTGGATAAGGCTATCTCTCGTGAGCCGATGCCCCTGACCCACTCTGCGTTTTCTCTGGCAGCTTCAGCCTACTCCCAAGACCAGCTGTACATTAACGGAGGCCTTGGCTACACTTATCGTGCATACGGAGGCCTGGGAGGCAGCATGCAGCACCCGGTCTCTCTGTCGACCCCTACAGCCCAAAGCAACGGTGAGAAAAGTGCAACAGTGTCTAGATAGTGACGGATGACAGATAGTGTCTGCCCTGTATATTAGCTGCTATATTTTCAGTGTTTATTCAGACTATCTAGGTCTCTAGGAGCAACACAGTTTCTTGTCTTTTATTAAGAGGGTGCAGGAATTTGGCATTTCACAGTCTAGCAGATGGTCATATTTAGCTTTTCACCAACTCCCCATATGCCTGTAACAGGTATTCAGGGTTCTTAATGGCTTTGTTTTGGTGTGCTGAACTGAGATGAAGCAAAACGTCGCACCATCTGGTTGGCCCCCGTAGACTAAGTTGAGAAACATTGCTGTAGACTTTGAAAGCTTTGGATAATTGGAACATCACTTCCTTCAGTCAATACTCTTTATTCTCGTCATTTATGCTCAGTGCACTAAGAGGATCTTATCGAGCTTTACCATGTTTTTTTTGGTTACTTTCATCGAATAATCAAGCTCACCATAATAATGCACACTAATCAGAGTTGACCTCATCACATTTTAAAAAATGCTCCCATTTTAATGAACTGTGGCTCTCAACTGATTAGTGTGCATTATTATGGTGAGCTTGATTATTCGTTTCTTGTAATGGAGTTAAACCTTTTTATTAAGGTCTACATGGCACTACATGTTCTTCCATATACCTCTATACTGTTTATCTGTTACATATACACTGCATATTGCTTTGGGTACTGTTGTGTTGTATTTGTTGTACGTTCTGTAGCAGTGGGCAGTAATTTTTCCCCATTTTTATTTCGCATTTGTGTATATTTGGGAAAGCTACAATACAACATCTTATTACTGCAGCTTATATTACACAAATTTCAAGATTCAAGACCCTTTATTGTCAGACCAGCCATATACACAAGTACACAGAGGGTTGAAATAGGGTTCTCTGAAGCAAATGGTGTACATTAAACAAGTCAAAGAAGACAAAGTGCAATTCAAAAGAGACGAAAATTGCTGCAACATTTTATTATAGCATCAAAGTACAAAACTGGAAGGTAGTGCTAATATAAATGTATTTGAGGTAGAGCAGTACTTTTTTTAAAGTGTCGGTGCAGTGAATTGAATTAAGCCAACAGTGTTGTATGCATTTGCATAGTAGTTCTGTACAAAGTCACCAGAGTTCAGGAATCTAACAGTTTGTGGGAAGAAACTGTTATAGAAATGTATATTAACACGTCGTACACAAAATCTTTGTATATACATTTATTGTACTCGAACCATTTCTTCCAAACCTGACAACATTTTACTCTTTGTCTGCCAAGAGTCTTTCTGTTTTGTTTCCTGTGTTAAATCCAACCGTTCATCAGCGGTAGGTGGTTCTATATTTAACCGTCTTCTCGGAATTACTTTCGAACTGCTAATAAAAGTATAAGCATCACGAAACCCAGTAGCTGAGACACTGCTCATGTACATAGTATCACAGTGTTTGAAAGGAAGGTCTGATTTGCTTTCTGATATGAAGAAAAAATGATTAATGGTTTCCGTCTCTTTGCCCACAGTTTCCAAAATCCAGTACTGAAACCCAGATGTGTTTTTTGGAAGGGCATAATAATATTTTTTTTTTCCCAAGAAAATTCTGGCTTAGCTTTTAAGTGACATTGTAACTGACAGATTTTATCCTCTGTAATAAGTTTTTCTCCTTCCTTCCAGTTTCTTTATAACATCTAGTGTATTTTCAGTTTTAGCATGGAGACAAATTCTATATAATCTAGAAATTAGTACATGCCTCTTATTTGTATGCTGAAAAGAACACCTTTCTGCTCATTTCTGTTGTTTTAGGCACTAAAATAGTGCAGAACTAAAATAGCAGAGAAAATAGTAATACAACGTGATACTATGTGATACTGTGTACATGGGCAGTATCTCAGCTATTGGGTTTGAGGATGCTTATACAAGTAAAAACGGAATTATGAGAAGTTGTTTAAATATAGAACCACCCACTATCAATGAACTGTTAGCAAGAACACAGTAAACCTATACGACTGAAAGACTCTTGGCATGCAAAGAGAAACATTTAGTCAGATTTGGAAGAAATGGATCGAGTACATTAAATATATGAGATATACAAAGATGCTGAAAATTGTGTGCGTATGAGAATTTGTGCGATATAAGCTTGTGTAATATGGTATTACACAAATATAAAGCTTTCCCAAATAAACATATAAATGTTAAAAAAAACATACTGAAAAAGTATTGAAGCATACTGTGAAGTTTTGGTGCTAATGAAGGATGCTTTTTCAATAAATGTGGAAACGTAGTGGGTTTTTTTTTTTCATGCTACATTTATCACATTACAATAAAATGTGTCAGTGCTTAAAAACTGAATACCTGGACAAAGTGTTATCCAGCAAGTGAAAAGTTGGATAAAAGTCAGTGTAATTATCATTTTTGATAAGATTTTTTAATGCGCTGTGGCATTTATTTATTTTTTTTGGTCTGTCATCAAAACATCAAAATATCAAATTTTATGTGAAGTATGGTCATGTTATATTTTTGCTGTCTTGTGTGTGAGCCCTGTGCTTTGCAGAGTTTGTATTGCCTGCTTTTAAATGGAAACCAATTTGCGCAGAAGTTATGTGGCAATAAAAGAATCTATTAAGGAGAGAATTTATAGGGACTCTCTCTTTGTCTTTCCTTAGGGCCCACCGATCTCAGTATGAAGTCCCTGGCTTCAAACTCCTCTACGTCGAGCAGCAGTAGTCTCAGCCGGGGTGGAGGGGGCGGGACCTCTGCCCAGCTCAGCCATACGGAAGTGGCAGCGGTGCGTCAGTTGATTGCTGGCTACCGCGAATCAGCAGCCTTCTTACTGCGCTCAGCAGATGAGCTGGAGAACCTCATACTGCAGCAGAACTGAACTGCACATTCGCCTCTGCTCTCGTTCCATCATTTCTCAAACTGTCTTGCTCGCTCCCTGTATCTCTGCCTCTCTCTCCCTCTCTCTCTCCCTCTCTCTCTCTCTCTCTCTCTCTTTCTCATTCTCTTATCCTATCGCTCCATCATCTTAGATTCATCAGCCTTTGCCTCCATACTGCTGAAATCATCACCAATCATTTTCTTCATCCTCAAAGGCCTACCGACCCGAAGATATGGAGAGAGAGAGACACTGATCACCCATCATCATGCTAACACATTCAGATTGACTTAGATGGAGCTCACGATCAGACAGAAAAGAGAAGGGACGGCGAGAAGATGACTATAGGAGGGTGAGTGGGGGTGGAGGGGTACTGGAGGGATGCCGCAGCGCTGCACTGGAGAGGAAAAGAACCCCGTACAGCTGTTTCTGCTGTATGTGTGTGCGCTGATCCTGTGAATCATACACCCCTCCAACCCTCAATGCCCCCAGGCTTACTTACTAAAATGCTCTTTAATCTTTTTTTTTTTCTTCCCCCCACCCAAACCCACCCCTATCTGCTTTTGAGAGCCATTGATCTCTCTTTCCTTTTGTTCCTAACTTACTGTAAAAGAGGCATTACGCTGTGCCAATACTCCGGTTTAGCTCTAACTAAGTGAAGACACTTTTCTTGAGGCTACGGAAGATGACTAGAAAAAGAGAAGAGAAAAAACAGAATGACAAGAAACGAAGAAGAAGAAAAAAGAGAGAGAGAGAGACTTTCGCATTTGCTGTAAATAATAGCGCTCTGTGTTCTGAAGCACTTTTTTTCCACTCGCTCTGACCTCTCCTCCCCTAACGACTCTTTTTGCTGCGGGGAGAAAATTGTGTAACTTATGCATACGAATACACAGGTGGGGAGCCCACCTGGAAATACCTCAGCTTGTCCGAAACCCCCGACTCCCCGTCCCTGTGTGTCCCAGCCCCATGCTCTCTTTGTTCCCCGGGGTGGGTTGGCCTGCCCCCTCTCCTCCACCACTTTGTGTCCAGTGCCTCGACAAGACTTGAAAGAGGCAGTACATACAGGGAGTGAGATTTGTTCATTTCTGTAGTAATTTAATTGATTTGTTTTCGTCTTTTTTTCGCTTCTATAACTTGATGTACATATTCAACTCTGAAAGTATTGATTACAGAAGTACACTGGAATTACACTGATTAGAACCTGTCGAAGTGTTTTGATGAGGTGACGATCTCCTCTTTAACAGCTAGGTCTTTTTTTTGGGCCTGCACACTTGCCGTAGCCCCTCTCGAGGTGTTTCCACCTCCCGATGCCAACTGTCCACTTCACTTCCTTTCCTACGGGTCACCCCTTTTCGTCTTTTTTTTTTTTTTTTTTTCTTCGATGCCCTTCTGCCTCTCTTTTAGGTTCAGCCCTCTTTCGTGCTCAGCTTTGGAGCAGCAGAGGGAGAGAAGGGAGAGAGGGAGGGAGGTAGAGAAGAATGGAGGGAGGATCTGTTTAGTCTTTATATCTGTTGACTCTTCTTGAAGGCCATTAATCCACTCTGCTGCTAAAGGACTTGGACTTTTACGCCACAGACCTGAAACCTCAAGCCTCCTACACAACCAGAGCACCTCAAAGATGAAAAAAAAAACAACCAACGAAAACGCAAAAAAAAAAAAAGAAGAAGAACCAGAAATGGACAAAAAAATAAAAACGGAAAACTGTATCAATTTGAATCATTGATAGAAACGAATACTGCCGTCACCCAGTTTTTGCATATTTGTCAGTAACATTTTGTTTATCTCTGAGGGCTGCATTTGCTTTGCGTTTTAATTTAGATTTTTTTTTTTCTAAGTACTACGGTATATGCTTGGCTCCAGAGATCAATAGGGATGAGCTTTGGACCGCACACGCACCCTAAAGGGGCTCTCCTGTCTCAGCTGTGCAGCTACTGGGGACCAGAATCTTCAGAAGGAGGGAGCAGAGCATGCAAGCTGTTTGGAGCTGGCGGGGCGGGCTTGTGTTCGGGGGTGGGCTGACTGGAGTGTCACTGTAATTTTGTTCCTCTTTGCACACTGAGGCAGTGCTGGTCTGCTACTGTGGAGCTCCTGTGTTTAAAAAGCTTGAGGTTGCACTGCTGGTGAGGAACGAGAGGAAGAGTATCGCAATGCAAAAGATAATCAAAAGCGTTCCTCGTCCTGAGGGAGAGAGACAGAGAGAGAGAGAGAGAGAGAGAGAGAGGGATGTGGAGAGACTACCAAGACCCAAACAGGGGTTCTGTAATGGTTGCATTTCACAAGGCCTGCGCTACTACTGTGAGAATCTCACCTTTTTATAAATACGGGTGTGATGTTCGTCCTGTCAAACCCTAGGATTGGAAACCCATAGTGTAGAAAATGCAAGAGTGTGTGGCTTAGATAAATAATAATAACATGCCCAGTAGTAGACAGATGGAAGCAAAGGCTTTATAATGTAAAACACACGTTAACTGAACCATTTACAGCATTTCAGTCAATGTACAGCATGCCCTATGCATGTCTACACAGAGTTTACCCTCTGAAATGTCATTGTACATACTTTATACAGTTCAGGTTTACATTATCTGTCCAGCCTAACTTAAAACAAAGTGCTGGTGTCGATGTTTTGATGCTTTTGCAAGCTTCCACTGTAAACCAGGAGGAAGAAAAGAAATGTTAAATTCTTTTGGAGCATGTCTTGGTGGGTCCACACCTTTGATCTCTCTCTGAGAAATGATTGATTGATCATTGACCAGAAATGTGGTCGGTATAGCGACAAGGATGAAGAAATATGCAAAACGACCAGTCCTCTCCTCACTGTGCTTATGCTGGGTTTCCTTTTAATATTTCTTTCCTTTTAGTGGATCCATCCCTCTGGCTCTTCGCCGTGGACCTCTCATTGTTGAGATCTTGCTTGTATTTATTTCTCTCCCTCTTCCTTCCCCCTCCGTCCTTACTCTATCAGCAGTTCTCTCTTAAGAATAAAGGTTCCATGGCTTGACCGTAGGGTTCTAAGACTTTCAGAAGGTTCTTTACACTAACATCTCGTTTGCAGAAGCAGTTCCTTTAAGAAACGTCCATCTTACTGCGGTTCTTTATGGCCTTTGGCACCTTTGTTTTTAAGAGGGCTGATGGATAGATGAAGGCCAGGAATGAGGGCTGACCCCTCACTCTTCTCTCTCATCCTGTCTTTCTCTGTCTGCTCGGGGTCGGAGCGAGGGATGGGTCCCACTGCTTATTAAAACGACTTGTGTCGAACGCTGCTGAATTTTTACTAACCTCACGTACTTCTGCCAACCTCACTTCTGCCACTGAGTTCTGCTAACGGTTTCTTGAAAGAAAAAAAAAATCAAGATTGTGACAGTTATGCATTTGTAACATAGACAAGGGATTGCTATCGTCATTTTGTGGAGAGGTTTTGAGACCACTGAGGAAAAGAGGCTCTTGCTAAAAGCTCCTGAACCACTCACACGCTTCTCTGGAGACGGCTTCTCTCCAGCTCATGGACAGCTACTTTTTACGGATACAAACTGTATGAGAAAAAAAAAAAAAAAGGCAAACGACAATCTTGGAAGGTGTAATTAGTTCGCTGTTTGGTTTTCCCTTCTCTGTGTTCTCCGTGTGCAGCTATTGTTTACAGTGCGTATGGAAGAGTGCGGGGTGTTTTAGCCATAATCGGAGCATCTCTCTGGCGTCCCGGATATCCAACCCTTCTCACTACCTGTGGAGGACTCCTAGCGGCCCACTGTCGACTCCTTTTTATCTGATTTCTATTTTTTATTATAATTCACACGATTACAGTTATTCTTTTTAAAATTCCTTTTTGTATTACGAGTAAGTGGTCTTTTCAGAACTATTTTGTACAACACCAACATCCCAAGTGAAGTTATTCTGTATGCCTATACATTCCAACGAAGGATGTCAAAATGTGAAGCAGTTCACCAGACCCAAGTCACCAGGCACTACAGAGATACTGAGGACAGCCTACTTACACATGTTCTGTGGTGCAGTTCCCCGAACATGGCCTTGGCTTTGGCTCGGACCTAATCGGCATGCCAATGGCGAATCACCATTGAGCATCCCTTTTAGTCTAGGCTTAGGTTTAATCTGGGAATCTGGGAAACAGTGCTGTGACTGAAACACAGTAGGATTCCAGCACCTTAAGCAGCAACACTACTGCAAATGGCCTCCATTTAAAGCATGTAAAAAGTACCATGCTCTGTGTTTAAACTCTGCATTTTGTTGGGGCTTTAACAACCTTTAGAAACCCTACAAAGGCAAAGTGCATTTTCTTGATTAAAGCAAAATACGTGACGCAACTCTTTTTTCCCCCAGATTCATTTCCTTGTAAATAGTGCTACAGCCTCAACTTTATATCATATCGTATCCATTATTTCCGTAAATGCGCCATGCGAAGAAAAACAAAAGAATACTGCTTGGTTTCACATTTCTGCTGCGACCGTACTTTGCCTTTGAGGAGCTAAGCTGGCCATCATTAGCGCTCCAAATAGTTTGGATCATAGATGTCTGTAACGAGAGTGCTTAAGCCCCTAACCTGTCCATATTTACAGTAGTGATGAATATGTCCGAGTAGTCAGCCGTCGAAGGCTTTGTTTATTTGATTGGTGGGACTTCACCACACAGAGCCAGTCCTTTATATCCGTGTGGGCTGTCTACCAGTCATGTGATGGCATGTCATGTACAGTGTGCACACATACAGATTGTCCTTTGGTTCAGACTGTGCATTCAGGTGTGACTCTGGTTACGGTAGCTGCTAAACTTAAACTACACACACTTAAATAAATTAAAAAAAACAACAAAAAAAAAACACAAGGTCTGTTTTTGGCCAATTGTATAGCTCAGCAAAAATGTAAGGAGAAAAAAAAAAGACTTTTTATTTTTCTACTGCAGTGGTGTACAGCAAAAGTTGAATCATACCAGTTTCCCTCCATAGTCCGTCTATATGATTTGGTGGTGCTTTAGTTTCTCTCAAACTGTTTCCTCTGTTTTCCTGCTTTACTGTATTAGGAGCCACTGAGGTGAGCTCTGCTTTGGATATGTACCTTATAGACCAATGGGAAACACTCTCTATTTCCTCTTCATTTTGGACTCAGTGGAAGTGTGATGTTTACATGTACAGATTTTTGAGATTCTCTTTTTTTTTTCATTCTTGTTTCTCATTGTTTTGTTTGACCGAAAGCAGTTAAATTTTTGTTTCTCCCTCCCGTTCCCGTGCATTGCTTAATTTAATCGGATTGCTTGTTTATTGAAGGGAAATGGGCCCACGTCATGTCGATTGCAGCAATGCTTAGGCGAGTCCTGTCCTTGAATCGAGACGAACCTCCAGTCCCTCTCTCAAACTGCTGACCGCAGAAAGAAAAAAAATGAAGCGTCATTGTAATATGATCTTCTGTTCTGACTACTAACCGGGACACCGCAGTCTATTCCTTTTGTGATTAAAAGCCATTTACACGCCCTTCGCTGGGCTGACGTCGAGTATTAAATTACAAAAAAAAAAACCAGACTAAACCTCAGGTAAATGACTATTTATGTAATTGTTGGTCTTACTGGTTGCCCATTTCCCTCTTTAATTCCACATAAATTATATTAAATAATTATTCTTTTTTTATATTTATTGTGTTCTATATAACAGTGGATACTTTTTTTCCCCAGTACATGTGGCTAAATATTTTAATTCTTTAGAAAAGTGTTGACAAATATATATGTGAAGAAGCCGAAAGATGAAAAAAAAAAAAAATTCCATTTTTGTTTGTTTGATGCGAAACAGCATGGGTGGCTCCTAACATACCACTTTGATTAATGAAGACCAATGATTTGAAATGACGCTTTCTCCGGTGGGATGTCACCGCTGAGGTAAAATGTCTTCAAACATGACATTGTGACTTTTTTTTTCCTTCCCAAGCTGTACGTCACAAAGCTAAATATGCTAATAAAATCGTGTGCTATATATCAAACAGAGCCAGTGAACGTTTCTTTTGTTCAACAAGGGCAAGTTACAGAGGAATTACTGCAGTTTTGTTCTCACAGATTATTCTGCCGGGCGGTCAAAGGGTATGATCACATGCAGCGATGCAAAAAATAGTGTTCTTATTCTCTGTGTAATGTACATGAATCTTTTTGACTTACTGATGTCTGCTCATGTTGGGTACAACTTTGAGTCGTCTCTTAAACAAGAGCTGTAAAGACCCGAGTTTCAAACAAGTATCTGGGCGTTTCTGACTAAACCTCAGACAGACACATTTCAGGCAATTACAATTTTCCCTACCAAGGCTGGGACAACGGGCAAATCTGAAAAATGGGTACCGTTTGTTTTTCTCATCAAAACCACATATATGGTAACATTCAGTATATCTATGGCAGTTTTCAGTTTCTCTGTAGCCAACAATATAGCCCAAAAACATTTCAGAATGAAAATATATACAGTAAACCCCACAATATTTTTGCTTTTTTGAAAGTGACCATTTGTCATACATGAACACACCACAGCACGAAATTCAACCTCTGCATTTCACTCATTCACCAAGTAAAGCAGGGGGCAACCAGGAACACGGCGCCCGGGGACCAGTGTGTGGGGACAGTACCTTGCTCAGGGTGCCTCAGCTGTGCCTAGCGGTCTTGGGAATCGAACCCGGACTTTCTGGTCGCAGGGCGAATGCCCTAACCACTAAACTACCAGCTGCCCAGAGTTGGCTTTTCTTGGCAATTGTAACATCTGGCTTCTCTCTTCCAAACAGAGCAGGCAGACAGGCAGGTTTTCATTTTTTCCAGTGTTTCATTTATTAAATGAAACAAACATAAATCAAACCTATGTGTGTCTCGGCTATTGAAACTGTGAACCGACCCCCTGGTCAACCCAAACTGAACTTAAATACAGTTCCTTTCAGATAGTTCCACCAATCACTCCCCACGTGTGTTAAACCCATTAACTAACACAGGTGATTGTGATTAATACAAAACCCACCACCAAACCAAAACAAGGACGACCTCTAACGGCCATCCAACTACATAACCCCCTTAACCCTTACAGCAATGTGTAATTTTAGTGCTAAATAATTAAGAGAAACATCGTTTACAAATTTAACTTAATTCCATGTAATATATATCTATACATTTTTTGATACTATCCAGAATACACAATGAAAGCTGGTCTTGGGATGGTGAAATACCGCTGTTCTCAGAGGCGGGAGGTTTGAAAGTCAAGCCAATCCGAGAACATTATTTATTTCTCCTGGCTGCTGATTGGCTGCTACCATGTGACGCTGCAGAATTTCCCCCCTTGGAGCATCTCGAGTGTGTCACATGTCTTTCGTTTTGTTCTTCTTAAAGCCCTGTATTTTTATTACTGTAAATTTAGTTAATTTAATGCCCGTGCATGAATTACAGTACAGTCCACACAGGGGTAACATCGATATTTTACATTCTAGCATTGTGTAGAATGAGATTTGTGTCAATTTTCAAACAAAACTGAGTCCATAGGCACTGCAGGAGATGGCAGTTCAGTGTAAACTGTACAGTACAGATATGAAATATAAGTCCAAATGAAATTAAAGTATTTGGGAAGGATATTTGGGGTTTATGCCAAAAAAATTTAAGGCATTATATTTACCACCTCACAAATTCGAGGGTGCTCTTGGAACGTAACCCCACGAATATTAAAGGCTGTACATTAAAGTGAACATTAAAGCTAAAGCCGTCTTTTTTCATTAGAGTACATGGTTGCTCATGGTTTGCTTATTCCATTCAAACCTTGGAGCTTCGAACTAAAGCAGAACCTCACAAAAAAAGTGCAGAACCTCCGCCGACTTTTTTTTTTTGCAGCTGTCTGCACATTTGAAACATTCTGACATTATCGCCTCTATGGCATCTTCACATGTTTTTTTTTAATTAATTTGAAAGTTTCAGTGATTTTAATTACATCTGCTGTTTACCTGCAAAAATAGATTCAGTGTGAAAAGACCTGATTAAATATTGCCAGTGATAATGGACTACAAAATTGTGTTTCTATGGCACTTTATCTGTGGAGCCGTGCGGTGACTGGTTGCAGCATCTGCATATGAAACATAAATAAGAGTTTCTGGTCCTGGAGGGGCTTGAACGCTATAACATACAGCTCCGGAAATAAGAGCCCACTGCAAAAATGTTCAGTTCCTCAGGTTTTATCTTTGAAAGGTGCAAGTATTAAATAAATACATAAAATAAAAGTATTTAACTAAACAGCTTGCCTTCGTTTTTAAGAACTGCTGATGATATTTCTCCGAATTTCCAAATAAAAATATTATTTTTAAAGCATAATTTTAAAGGAAATGACAAAACATCAAAATAAGAGAAATGATGACGTGTTTACAAAGAAAACAAATCTCTCGTTCTTTCTTAAACAAAATGACAATAATGACATTAGAGGAACTTCTAGTAGTGTTTCACCATCCGACTGGTCTCAGTGTGAGAGGAGAGTCGATTACAGCAGTGTTTTATACTTTTCCTCATTAAATAAGATGTGATTCAGGTGATCAGTAATCAGTCCCTCATAAAGCAGAATCAGGTGTTTGTGTAGGAGTTTAACAGACACTGGACTGGAATGGGTTCACACTCATAGAGATGCTGATTTAAAAATAAACTGCAGTGGTCTCTTATTTTTTTCCAGAGCTGTAGACCCTTATTATACATGGTCACTTCATGCATCTTGAGTATCAGGATTCAATCTGGATGAGGCCGAGCCTCAGAAATACGTAACTGTAAACACACCCAAGGCGCATGTAATATGGACATAAATTCAGTTGGTCAGACCACTTCAGGGGTGTGGGGGGTGGTCTGAGAAGCACTGGAGCGTGTTATAGCAGTGTTAATTCATTCGTCTCACCGAGATGCAAATGACAACCAAAACCCCTCCCAGGACTGTCACAGCACCTCCCCCTGTAGTTCTGCTAATGGAGGAGACCACCCTTCAGTACGCAATGCTTTTTTAGTTCATCGTCTCACATGAGTTTCATTTTAATGCCGTATCCCACTTTGGTTGAGCTCAAATAAAGCTCTCGCTACAATATACTGTTAACACATGTGGCTGATGATGCCGATAACACAGGAGGATAAATATTCCTAAGTCTTTTTTAATTGTAAAACATTGACTGGGTCATACAAAGCTGCTTTTTTTCTTGAATGGGATGGAAAAATGCCCTGGGGGTCCCTATGCTCAGTGTAGTGAGGATGTTGTCAGGAAGTCCAGGATCCAGTTGCAGTGGGAGGTGTTCAGGCCCAGCAGTCTCAGTTTTCCTATCCGGTGTTGAGGTATGGTGGGTATTGAATGCTGAGCTGGAGTCTATGAACAACAATGGTGGTGATGGCAACATCCACTGAGCTTTTGGGACAATACACAAACTGCAGGGGGGTGGTGGGTAGTGAGGGAGGCAAAAGTGATTTTATGTGCCTCATGACAAGCCTCTCAAAGTCTCTCCATGATGATGAATGCGAGTGCGATGGGATGATATCTTTTGCGCATTACTCACCACATACGCCACCAGTCAAAAGTTTGGGCACACCTTCTCATTCAACAATTTCCTTTGTTTTTATTATCGGTTACATTGTAGATTAATATTGAAAACATCACCTGTTGCTCTGATGACAGCTTTGTACCCGCTTGGCATTTTCCCCTTAGATTCATGAGGAATCGACCTGGAATGGTTTATAATTAACAGGAGTTTCTTCATCAAGAGTTCATTAGTGGAGTTTCTCTTCTTAATGTGTTTGGGATCATCAGCTGTGAGGGTCGGGTTGGTCCACAGTCAGTGTCCTGTTCCACTACGGTTCTACTGCACA
>JBBPDE010000134.1:17745314-17755974 GCA_037974605.1 Nannopetersius ansorgii
TATATATTTAAGAAAATACCCAGCATTTGTGTATATATCGATGTATTTCGTATTGAGGCTTTTCTACAGATTTTTTTTTATTGCTTTAGACTTTATATTTTATATAATTCTTGTCACTATATGTCCGTGCAGTCTTAATACATGCAATTTTCAAGGGATCGATTAAGTTTTGATTCTAATATATACTGAACAGACATGCAGACGATACGAATATATATGTCTAAAAAATCTGCTGTTGTGTTACACTAGAGCCAAGCAGGAAGACGGGACGTTTCGTGAGCAAGCCGGCTGGATTTAGAGACCTTAATCTGTGTTCTGTAGAAGAGAAGCACACACAGGATCCATGTTGGTGCTCAGTGCTAATCCCAGCCTTAGCACACATGCTACCTCCAGCTAGAGTGACAGATTAGAGTCTCTGTCGTTGCTCCCTATCCCGGTTCTATCATCTTACCTTCAAAAACAGAGGCGTAAACTCGTCCAGGAACCTGGAGTCCTCTTTAGAACCAGTTTTTAAGATGTTTTCTGTGTTCCAGGTGAATGTGTTGAGCTCCTCTTCTCCTCTCCTGGTTCTGGGACGAATCAAGCACTGACGTAGGACGCGCGTGCCGTGAGGTAACCAAGCTACTGACGCCCCCCTCCTAAACGGCCAATCAGCGTGCAGAATTCGTTGCTAAATTTAAATATTATTATAACAGTATTTACATATTTATGTGACTGAAATAAAACGTTAAATAGAATAAAAAGAATAAATAAATACATTAAAAAATACACCCAATCAATGGATTCAATAATATTAGATAAAAACGGGTGGTGTATGTGATACACACAGAATCAGAAAAAAGGGTCGCCGGTTTTAACCCTAATAATTATATTTTTGGTGGCAACTGTAAACATTACAAGAGGTCACTGCATTCTATTATTAAAGTAATATTAATATACAATAATTATAATATAGTATAATATAATTCATATTAATACTATTAAATGTATTGCTATGCTGAAGCATTAAGATTGTCCTTTGGAAGTAAGGGGCTCTGTAAATTCATAGAGACAGATTGGCGAGTGTAGCCGGTATCGTTCTAAATTCATGATGGTTTGGTAGTAAACCAAACACGGTCCAAACAGCATTACAAGAGGTCACTGCATAATAAGCAAAAGCTCTTTTGGTTATGTTCATTTTCTTTGATGCACATTTATTTCAGGATACATTTCACTGTGTGTTGTACTTGTATGACTGCATGTGACGATTAAAGTATCTTGAATCTTGAATCTTGAATCGTATTTATTTATGCTAATGTATTTATTCTACAAACAAACACATTAATCACTAAAAACGTAATTGCTGGATTCACTTTGTATACTTTGGTATTAAATTGTATATCAAGGTTCAAGGTTACTTCATTGTCATCAGCAGCTGTGCACATGTACATAGTGTAATGAGACGTTTCTCCATGGATCACGGTGCAACATTTAGCAACATACAACATTCACATTCAGTGCAAGTTAGACAACAGAAAAACAATAATTAAACAAATGCAGTGGTAACAGTATAGCCTTATAGTTGATTAGTATTGTACCAATTGTATGACTATTGCACATTTGATGTATGATACGTGTTTTATACACAGTTTGCTGCCTTTATTAGTTAGGCCTGTATGGGTGGTCTGATTTACATTCTCTCAAAATCTCGCTGGGCACTAATGAAAATCCGGAGTATTTGCATCATGAAGTGATGCTGTTGATTGGTGTGTGTTAATGGTCAATAAAAAATAATAAGTGTATTATGTAAAGACAACATACGCGATTATGTTATATGGACAAATGTGTTTGGACATCTGACCTTTACACCAACAGGGCCAGATTAAAAAAAAAAAGGTCTGTCCCAAAACTTTTGTCCATGAACGCCTGCATCCTAAAATGAGGGATTTCAAAACTCCAGATACGGGTGAACTACGAGTAACTGGCAACAACTGAATTCTCGTTTGCCACAGGTTCCCGCGAGGCTACACATCCTACGGCCCTGCTCGCCTGTACTGCAAGCAGCTGTGGAGCAGTGACTCTTTCAGGTAAAATATAGTGATTTAGATTAAAAAAGTGATTTATTTTGTAAACGAGTGACTTCGTTGTTGTTCACGACCATTTCATCAGTCGGCAGTGTTCAGTAGGTCCAGCTAGAAACCCGTTTTGTCCTACGTTGCTGTGTTTTTAGGCTCCAGTGTTTTGGTTTTTCTGCAGGCCTGAATAATTTAAACTCTGATTTACAGATCAACATCAATCTTATTTTTCATTGCATCTCTCTAAACTCTAAAAACTTTTGTTTAATCATGTGTTTGATCATGTATATATAATATGTATATATGTATATATTTTTATATTGTTATCACTAGAAGTGGTTTATTTCTCTTTTTATTTCTCAAGACACTTCATGATGAGTTATGCTGAAAAGCCAGAGGACATAACTCGAGAGGAGTGGATGGAGAAACTCAATAATGTTCACATTCAGCGCGCAGACATGAATCGACTCATCATGAATTACCTAGTGACAGGTACAAAGTGCTGTTTTAATATTTTTTTTTATATTTACTGCATGAAGGATAAATATATTTTAAAACACACAAATCAATATACAGTAAACATCTGTAAACAAATATAAACATCTGTCTTTCACCAAATATTATCCATTAAAAAGAACAAATCTAATGTAGTGCATGTTATGGATTATTCTCTCATTGAGAATTGTTTTGAGATTTTAGTATAAAATGATTTAATCTTTTTACACTGTTTTGGCTCGCCTCAAAAACAGGTGCTCTGAGTCACACTTGTATGTATGTGTTTGTCCAGAGGGTTTTAAGGAAGCAGCAGAGAAATTTAGGCTGGAATCTGGTATTGAGCCGAGTGTGGACCTGGACTCCCTTGACGAGAGGATAAAGATCAGGGAGATGATTCTGAAAGGACAGATTCAGGAGGCCATCGCACTGATCAACAGCCTGCACCCAGAACTGCTAGACACCAACCGCTACCTTTACTTCCACCTTCAGGTAAATAAATCTTGTACATGTGATAAAGAACCTCTGAAATGATCTAAACCCCATTTCTTTTCTGATGAGTGTCGCATGCTCACATTGTGCACACATTCATGCAAGTTTAAATACTGTCATTTGCTCATTCAGCAAACACCAGGTTAGATTTTTGTATGATGTAACTCCCTCTGTTCCAACTGTAGCAGCAGCACCTGATCGAGTTGATCCGTCTGCGAGAGACTGAGGCGGCGCTGGAATTTGCGCAGACGCAGCTAGCGGAGCAGGGCGAGGAGAGTCGAGAGTGCCTGACTGAGATGGAACGCACCCTGGCACTGTTGGCGTTCGACAACCCAGAGGAGTCACCTTTTGGAGATCTCCTCAATATGATGCAGAGACAAAAGGTAGGGAATTCCTTAACATGGAGAAGAGCTACTTTGCTTCATCTGTACTATTGAACATATGGCACTAGCTGGTATATTTGAGAAGAGTTTGATTTGATCAGAGCATATCTAAAGAAGCCTGTGAAGTCTGCAGTACTGAGAAAAATGTGAATTTGGGGGACAAAATGTAGTCTGTGTTTTTCTTTGATTTAGTTAATCAGTGAAGACTTCTTTGGTGACTGATTCTTGTTGCGCTGGAGCAATCAGGCTATCATAGCTAACAAGTAACGTAAGTGTTGGTGTGCAAAATTAACACCACGAGTTGCAAAAAAACAATGGTAGTAGCAGCTTTTTTTAAAAACTCTTGTATGACGTGTGCCACAACATATCAGAATCCACATCAGTCTATTTCAGATCATTTAACAGCAAGGTTTGAGGTATATTATGAATTAGTGGTGCAGGCTCTATGATGGTAATTGATAGGGTATATGTTTTCATTAATTAGTAGCTTCTTTAGGCTTGTAGCTCCGGTGCATGACCAGTGAAGCAAATTCCAGACACCAAAGGTCTTGGCTGATTGAAAACATCAGCTAAATTGTCACTTTGGCAACTTAGTTCAATGAAAAATCACTTCAGTGACGAGTGCTTTCCATGGCCTTAGGTCACTCTGACTCACCGCTTGTTTTGTGAATAGGTATGGAGTGAGGTAAACCAAGCCGTGCTGGACTACGAGAACAGAGAGTCCACACCTAAACTGGCGAAACTCCTGAAGCTTCTTCTGTGGGCTCAGAATGAACTGGACCAGAAGAAAGTCAAATACCCTAAAATGACTGATCTCAGCAAGGGCACCATCGAGGACCCCAAGTGAAAAGTGACATGAGAGTGGCTCACTGCCACCACCTGTGTGGGAAACAATACGGACATCTTCCCTCCCCTTTCACTATTTATACTCAGTCAATGACTGACACCTTAAATATACTTTTTTTCTGTTTAGCATAATTGTTATTGCTTATCAGAGACTTTTGCATTAATTGCGTTGTGCAAATGGAAATGTTTGAATTTAAAAGTTATTTATGGCCAAAATAAGAACACTTTTTAATGCAGAGAAACTTATACGATTTTGTTACTTCTATATTTGACTTGGTGAACTGAATTGAATTTTAGCCATTGTGTTTTGCAGAGGATTACTTTTGTGTCTATTTTTTTGTCATTTTTGTTCAGAAATTATATATAGTGGTCGAAGCTGTATGAACAGGTTTGGATGTAGATTAAGACTAGGTCTGGACTCAAGACTCAGTCATCTTAAAATGGCACGGTTTGAGCTTAAGACAAAACTCTTTGGGCTTGTTTACCTCAGGTTCTGAGGATCGATGCCCACTGGATTGTGAAGAATTGTACACATCTGAGGTTCAGGAGGATGGAGGACTGGTTGTGTGCTGATGGAACTGTATGGAAACTTCATTTGCAGTGAAGAACATTGCGCAGAGACCTTTTTTGTAAATCTGGGAGTGCAAGGACTGATCATATGCTCTGTAAAGATGTCATTGCTTTATAATGTTTTTTTTTTCTACCGTTGCATCTTAATGTAGTTAACCTGCTTAACACCATCATACTCGATAATGTGATTTTATCGACATTGTGATTCATAGAAAATGCAGAGTGAAATTGGCCAGTTTTTGGAGTCTGATGCTTTACAGAGGTATTAAATGATTTTTTTGAAGATCTTGTGCATCTAAATTATTGTGTGTGATCTACTGTAGAGCAGCTTGACGGATGCTACGATCATGAGCTACACTATATGGACAAATGTATTGGGATACACCGCTTAAATATTGAACTCAGGTGGCCATTACTTCCAGTGAAGGGTGATCTTACTTCAGCATACCACGACATTTTGGACAACACCATGTTTCCAATTCTGAGGACAGTTTGGGGAAGGACCTTTTCTATTCCAGCATGACTGTGTCCCAGTGCAGAAAGCAAGGTACATGGTTGGATTAGCTTGGCTTGGAAGAACTTGACTGGTCTGCACAGAGCCCTGACCTCAACACCTTTGGGATGAACTGGTACAGGCCTCGGTCAACATCAGTTCGTGACCGGATGAATAGGGCACAAATTCCTACAGAAACTCCAAAAACTTTTGGAAAACCTTTCTAGAAGAGTGGAAGCTGTTATAGTTGCAAAAGGGGACCAACTCGGTATTAAAGTTTTTATATTAGAATGCAATGTCTTTAAAGTTACCTAATTGTGTGATGGTCAGGCGTCCCAATACTTTTGTCCAGATAGAGTAGGTTATTGAAGTAGTGAAGGTGAGGGCGCCAGCAGTGCATTACATAATGTCGGACTGCTGTTGTGCTTCTTACGTCCACACACAACCTCCAGACACGTGGAGAACAGCAGAAACCAATCCAGCTCCTTCATCCATGGCTGGAGAACCCTGTTTTATTTATTTTGGGACTTAATGTGAGCAATAACATTCCTGCTGTGCATCTTTAAGGATGCTGCCCCGTAATTAGCATAGCATCTCATTTTGTCAACGCTCGCTTTCTCCGTTTATAAGTGGCCTTTCTGGCCTTTAATAAGTCCATTCTTCGTATCTGGTGCTTTTTTACTGATGTGCCTTCAATCTATAACCCCTAAATATAAGATTTCTTGTTACAATAGGAGTTATTTGGGCCGTAGTTGTACTTTGTTTTGGTCGAAAGAGGCTGAGTCACCTTACTTCCTGAGTTAGCCTAGTGTCGGTTTGGAGGAACTGCGTGGCTGTGAAAAAAAGAGAAAGAGAACCTGACACGTGGATTACCATCACTTGGAGAAGCAGGAAAGGCTTGAATTTCTTTCATAAACCGAGCAGTGAGCCTCCTCAAACTGGGTTTTGGGTCCAGGATTGAATGAACAGAGCCTCGTAGACGCGGAGGAGGAGATGCTGGAGAGAGATAAGAGCTACTTTTCTGTCTTTCTGTGTCTTTTAGTGTCTTTTTGCCTGTCACGCTTCTGCAAGCAAGCCTCTCTTACAAAGACAGTCCGAGAAACGACGTGGTCCTCTGCTCGTTGAATGGCAATTCTACAAAAGCATGGGAAAAACCCAAGTGCAGACCTGGCAAGTGATAAAGACAGCCCAGCAGAACACTTCGGACCAGTTGGAGCTCAAAAAAAGTGGGCAGACTCTAGTCCTAACTGGTCAAGGTGAGTGTTTGATGACTGTCTCTCTTTTTCAGAGGACACTTCAGAATTTACATCATCATCGATTCTCAGACTGTCCCTGCATGGCACATTTTAATCTTTCCTCTTTGTGACTGCTGAAGATCCGAGCCGCGAAAGACCAAGAAAGAGTTTAAATTTAGCCTCCCTTTAACACTTCTTTGAGGTACAAGCTCATATAAGTGCATTTTTTTTATCCGTATACAATACTGAGAGTGTTTAACTAGCTACACAAGTTTTTCAGTTAAAGTCATTTGACCTGATCAGATGTCTCTCATGTAATGAACCATGAAGGACAAACTCTGGCTGATGTTTTATCAGTCTTACACTTTTTCAGACAAGCGAGACTCTTCCGCTTTGACAGTAACCTCGACCCCCAGAGTGTCACAGCATTTCACATTTTAGTGGTTTCTCTTTGTCACTTATGAATTTAGGAAGATGTGAACCATGCAGGGCCAGCTCTGGATGGTGATCCTTTAACTGTATGTTAAACTCTAATTGTGAAACTTATATAAACAGAACAGCCTTCCCTTAAACCGTCAAATGAGAATGTACTGAGAAAGTTTAACTATCTACACAAGTTTTTCAGTTAAAGTCATTTATCCTGAACAGATGTCCGTCAGGTGATCAGCGAGTCTGAACCATGTAGGACAAACACTAGATTCATCTAACTGTAAAGTTATATTAAAAGAACAGCCTCCCCTTGAACTGTCAAATGAGATTCAAGCTTATATAAGCTTGACATTTTTCATCCTCCTCGCCAATACTGTGAATGTTTGACTATCTACACAAGTTTCTTTTGTCTCTCACGTCAACAAGCTTTCAAGTAACGTCAGTTAACCATATCAGGTGTCTGTCAGGAGATCCTTCTTAGCCATACATAACTTTTTTGTCCCAAGCTTTAAAACAAGTTGAGGCTACATTTTGGTTTTTCAGACCACAAGGTTTTTCAGAACGATAAGGTTTTTTGTATCCGATTTTTTGGATGTTTTGGATTGTGTCATTTTGTGAGTGATCATCATATGCTGGATTTAGGTCTCTTTGGCATTTAGTCATTGTGGTTTGTAGATGGAGGGTTTGGCTGGGGTCATTCTTTCTTGTATGATGCTGTTTCCGTGTCAGAATCTGACAAGCAGCTCATTCAAGCTGAAAGCTGTGCACTCTTGTTGGGAAAATAACTTTTTTGTGCCTCTTAACATGTAATCTTTATCTGCAGCTAGTTGTAGTCCAGTTCAGTAATGTATAGTGGAAGTCCATGTTAACTGTATTCGCTCACAGTGGTGTTTATAGTGCTTTATCTTTACCTCCTTTGTCTCTCGACAGGCCTGTAGCCCGGGTATGGACGGTGGTGCTGTTACTGGGCACATGCCTGCTGTACTGCGCTCGCGTGGCCATGCCGATCTGCGCCGTGAGCATGGCAGAGCGCTTCGGATGGTCGAAGAGGGAGTCGGGCATGGTGCTGGGCAGCTTCTTCTGGGGCTACTGCTTCACTCAAGTTCTCGGCGGCTACGTCAGTGACAGGTCAGCACAGTGGCAGTCGGACTCGTGGGTGGTGGTGTTTTTCACAGTGTTAAATTAAAAGGGTGTGCCGACGTTTGTCACTTTTCTAGTCTTGGCTCGAAGGCTGAACCCATTTCTCCTGCATTAGTAATGTCTGAAAAGGAACAAGTTGGGATGGTAATTTTAACATGTCCTCACTCCTAAGCGCAGGGTATGGGCAAAGGGTGTGTCCCATCTGAGTCAGTAACGGCAACTGGCTCTTCTGAATGCTTTGCATAAACACATAGAGAGCAGGATGTAGGCGCGTGACAGGTGACAGGCTGACCATGTTCTAATGTATTTTTACAAAAAGTAATAGTAGTGGGAAAAGCTTTTGGAATAAATGGAAATGCTTGTGCAGCCTTGACAAAGTGTCATAGGTCAGTTGAGTTTCTGGATGTTGTTGCCGTTTACTATTTTTTCGCCGTGGCCGAAGGAAAAGGAGTGAAATCGAACGGAAAGGAGAAATGTATTCCATTGATCTGAACAAGCTTGGTGCCTGCCAGCTAGACAGCTGGCTGCACAGGAGAGCAATACAAAACGACTGGTTGATTACTTATCTAGATCTTGCCAAGGCTGTGTAAACAAAGATGAGCTTCCACTGCTTTAAGCAAACACATCTGAACATGTCATGTTCCCTTTTTCCTGGTTCAGTGTTGAGTGAGTCATTCTTAAGGCCTACTCATCAGCTCAGCCTTCATTTTTTTGTGATAAGATGCTACGAAACATGAATTAACCTATTTTTTAGACATATATTTATTGGATTTTGTTTTTATAAACATCCAGCCAGTAAAGACAATAATAATAATACTTAATACTTAAAAGGACCAAAAAAAAAAAAAATTTAATCGTACATTTTTTCTACTGATACTAATTCTGTTGTCTGAACTCAGGGTATCTGTTGATGTAGCAATTTGAAACCAGTGACCCACTAAGGGTCTAATGTTTCATAACAAAGCTTTCCTATATTGTTCATAAGTCAACGCATCCTCTACTGTTGCTATTTATTTGTTTAACAAAGAGCTTAATAAAGAAAAAAGAGCTTAAATGTAGTTTTGTTCTATAAAACAAATTGAACAGGCCCCAGTTTAGCGATATATTTTCTAATATGTGTAAATCTTGGCAATAAATGTTGATTGAAGTGTGTTATTTGTGGAATATATGCACTTATTTCCAAACTAAACATGCAGTTTGATGAGTCATTTGCATGTGACTGTAGTAGAGGCTAATTTACAGTAGCAGAGACGGTCATGTGTGCATGTTTGCAGTTGTTTTTGAAGGTTGATCAAAAACAGAACGACTGTGCCAAAGAAACAGCACTGAATGTGGATCTGTACTGTGTGACTGATGTGAGCATGTACCTTTCATTCCTCGTCTAAATATAAATCTCCAGAGCCACCTAAATCCAGTCTCTCAGAAGTCGTCTGGGTGAACTGCCCTAATGGTCCGTTTGTGTTGTTTTCGTTCAGGGTTGGAGGAGAAAAAGTGATGTTGCTGTCAGCCGCAGCGTGGGGAGCCATGACAGCGTTCACACCAATCCTGGCTCATTTCTGCTCACAGCCCATCGTCTCCATGACCATCTCCCGGTTTCTTATGGGCCTCCTTCAGGGTGAGTGGGGGGGGGGTTTATGAGGTGGGGGGGGTCAGATGCCTGCGTCTCTCAGCATGCCACCCAGCTACACAGCTGACATCTGCTATGCTGCTAATAGAGTCCTCTTTATTCTTCTGCGAACTTCCTAGCACGTCAGCGCCAGTGAAGCTCAGTTATTTTGAAGTGTACCCAGAGGAACAATGCTTGGAGTTATGATGTATTTTAGCAGAAACATAAATAAAAAAAACTGCCCTGAAAACAATGCAGGCTTGTCCAAGGTTTGTTTAGAGTCTTCTGAATTGTTTGAAGATCTATAAAGATCTAAGCTGCCTCTAATTGCGAAAGATTGTTTCCAGATTTTCAACAAATAGCTTAAGGTTCCCCTTGCAAATAAAAACTGGGTTCCTCTCTCCGAGGAGGCTGTTCGTGGAGAGCTAACAAGTGAAATGGCCTTTCTCTTTTCTCGGGAGAGTTGAGATTGCTGTGGGAGGTCAGTCTTTAGAGGGCTCTGATGTAATCAGACATTGGCGCAGTTACCACCGCCATATGCCTTTCCTTTTGTGGGCACGAGGAGTAGCTAGCTAATTGCTGAAGTCCGAAAACTTCATCGAAGTCCCAAACTCCTAAGTTCAGAAAATCAAATGGAGTCAAAGAGATGCGATGTTGCTGGTTTTTATTCAAGGTCTCAGCCGTGGCCCGCGGGAGCTGCCTCGTCTCTAGTCCGACGCTTGCTCCCCCCAACTGGGCACTTACATGA
Organism: Nannopetersius ansorgii; assembly: GCA_037974605.1. Taxonomy (NCBI): domain Eukaryota; kingdom Metazoa; phylum Chordata; class Actinopteri; order Characiformes; family Alestidae; genus Nannopetersius; species Nannopetersius ansorgii. Next base: position 17,755,803 of record JBBPDE010000134.1, read on the forward strand.
TCTTTTATACACCTTTAGAATTCAAGCACCCTCCCTTTATCACAAGCCACTGATCGATTTTCTACCAATAGTGAAAACTGGGAGTTTCATTACTTGATTTGCTTAGAACCACCTGCTAGCATCATCCAATAAAGTTAAATTCCTTTATCATCTTAGCTACGTCACACCTATA
>JBBPDE010000134.1:17931855-17947342 GCA_037974605.1 Nannopetersius ansorgii
AAATATAATAATAAACGTAAATCCAATGTGTACTCGCAGCTTTATTAACAGCATTTTCATAACAACGAGCTGACAACGTAACACGGGTAACGTCCAGTTTTTTTTCTGTGCAGCCTGCGGACCGGTACCACATGACCCACGGCCCGGTACCGGTCCACGGCCCGGGGTTTGGGGACCACTGCTGTAGAGCATTTATGAGATCAGGAGATGATGTTGGATGAGAAGGTCTGGCTCACAATCTCCATTCGAGGTCATCCCAACGGTGTTGGATGGGGTTGAGGTCAGGGCTCTGTGTTAGCCAAGTTCTTCCACAATGTACTCATGCAACCATGTCTTGTTATGCTGAAGAATTAAGATTAAGCCATTCAATAGAAGAAAGGGGTCTAGCACAAACCCTGAAAATGTGTGTTCCCAACACTTTTGTCCATATAGTATACTGTACCATGCACCTTAGAAAATTACGCTTAAAAGCTGTTTACTACTGGGCAGTAGTGTTAAGTTAGTGTTAAAACACTTACGTTACAACAAATACAAACAACATTAATACAGTAAATGGTGGTTTTAAGTGTGGCAAAGGGTTTGCTTAACCATTTCCAGACATCTTTCCTCATGGAAACCCAGTTTTACTTGTAGCTCCATCAAATCCCTGGTTCAGCTCTTTTGACTTCAATAGATTAAATTAGGTGCTGATTATGGAATTTTCTTCCTTCACCCAATGACCTGCGGCACTGAGCAGAAACCTGGATCCAAACCTGTGTTCTTTTAACCAGCTCACAAAGTATTGACTAAAGAAATCTTGATACTTTTTTACTGCTTTCTTGTTTGTTTGCATTTATTGTAATATTCAGCTATTTTTGCTGACAGACAAAAACCAACGGCTAATATAAATGACTTCAAAAAATTGCACAGGTGCCTAAGACTTTTGCACAGTACTGTGTATTTCTCATTAACGATCGCAGCTTTGTACATAAAAACGTGGAACAGAAAGATAAAACGAGATGTCAGCTTCAGGCTCATATTCACGCTCTGTATTCACACATTTCTCGATGAGAAAGTTTTCATCTTGGTCTAATGAGTCCTGAGTGTTTTAGTGACATCCACACGTTCAGTAACGTTTTTCGTTAGCACGGCTAGCTAAGCTAAGTCTCGTAATTACAATTATTACAGACCAGCAGGCTCGCTGGAGTGTTAAATTGCGATATAATATTAAATAAACTATAAATATAACAACCAGAGGGAATGTAGGCCCTACCTGGCAACAGAAAACTCGTATGTTGATCTTTTTGTGCTGCTGATATTTCCAGCTGCTGTTTCCCCGATAGTTAGGGAAGAGAGCAGTTGATGAGGAAGTGACGCTGAGGTTGCACTCCCTCTCTCACAGCCATCTTGGACCCCGAGCCCAGACCTCGTAAGTGTTTCTGCACTCAATCGTGTGACATCCGACGTTTCTAGATCGCCTTGCTCGGCCCTACCACGCCTGTTGCGTTGCTTTAAAGCTCTTCTTTAATCTGTGGTAAATATCGACAGGATTCGTCTCTCTAAACGTAAACTATTTAGGTTTTAATGCAGCCGGCATACTCTTCAAAATGGGGGAGGGCTATCTTCTCTCTCTTGCTTCGTAGTTAGCACACGGCAGTTTCTTCTTAATATTTCTTGAAACACAATAAGGCTGGGAATATTCGTGTTTCTTTTGTTATTTGTATGGTCACTAATGTAACTTTGCTGTGTGAAGCTGACGTTGGGCAGTATTCATGTTTACAGGGCTCATGTTGTGTTAGCTGTGGTGCTAACTTGGATATAAATGTGTTTCACGAGTTATGAGTTTCTTAGCCCTGAAAAGATCTGGTCATGGTGTTACAGTCTGAATGATGTAGCACAGCTTACCGCTTAGTTAAGACGGTAAGACTTGTAAACAGTGCTTGACATACATCTGAAACCCCTAATGAGTTACATCAGTTCAGGCTTGGCCATGCGTCTGCTATCTGTTTACCATGGACTAGATAATCTTTCGTCTTTCAGACAAACGTTAAAGGACTGGTTCTTTTTCATTCCTCCTTTACCCTAAGGGTAGGTAGTCAGCGAGGAAATGTTTGATATCCGAAGTTTACTTCTGTAGTTACATGGCTAATGTTCACTAACTGGACAAAAGTATTGAGACATTAAACACAAGGCCCCTTGCTTCTGGTGAAGGGCAGCCTCAACGCTTCAGCATGCTTCGCATGCTTCCAACTTTGTGGACACAGTTTGGGGGACAACCTTTTATTCCAGCATGACTGTGCCCCAGTGCACAAAGGAAGCTCCATAAAGACACGGTTGGATGAGTTCGTTGTGGAAGAGCTTGACGGCCCACACAGAGCCCTGACCTCAACCCCATCCAGCACCTCTGGGATGAACTGGAACGGCGATTGTGAGCTGTCCAACATCAGTGTCTGACCTCACAAATGCTCTACAGAATGAGTGGGCACAAATTCCCACAGAAACTCAGAAAACTTGTGGAAAGCCTCCTAAGAAGACTGAGACCTGTTATGGCTGTAAAGGGGGAACCAACTCCCTATTGAAATCTAAGGATTTAAGTGCAATGTCATTAATGTCCCTGTTGGCGTAATGTCAGGCGTCCCAATACTTTTGTCCATAATGCGTGGCTAAGAAGTCATGGAAATCTTTCACGTATTAACTGCTTTCTTTAGCCTCTTAGCTCCACTTCACTTTTTAGCAAACTTTGTAGGGATACTAAACATGCCTGTTGAAGGTGGTTCGTAAGTTTTGTTTGTGACTTGATAAAATTTGGTTTATAGCACCACTGATATGAGAGCTAACATGCAAACTCTCAAACAGCATAGTTGTTCTTCTACTTCAAACTGTAGTAGCCTCATTGCTGCCTGTCCTTTTGCTGCTCAGTGATGAGGCAATAAACCCCAAGTTTTATTGTAATTTATAATCAACTATCTTTTTTGTGTGTTATAGCCAAGAATGCCAGGTGAAGCCACAGAAACTGTCCCAGTGACAGAGCAGGAGATGCAGCAGCCCCAAGTGGAGACGGGTTCGTAACACTATTCCACTTGTTTGAGATTAAACTCTGTGTTGAGAGGTCCTGGAGTGGTCCTGTTTTTATAGATCACTGCCTACTTACTAAAGCTTCGACTGGAAAAAGTAGCAGTCAGTTCTTAAGAACAAAAAGTAGCATCAGCATAAAATTTAAGCCCTGTTTTTGGTAACACCTGTGGCCGACACTCTTTCACTTCCAGTCACCAGCTGTTGTGGATGCTATTCATGCAGCAGGTTTAACTGGGTGGGGGGAGGAATTGGTCTCAGTTTTGTTTATTCTAACACTGGGGATAGTGGAGTGTTAGTTCTGTAGATTAATCTAAAAGGGCAATTGCAGCCCAAAACATGGCAGATTCACACTAAAAAGCGTTCCTAAAAAAAATTATTATCCAGGACCTCCAATCTCAGAAACCAGCACAACTGCCTGTTGCCTGTGAGGGTATGGATATATGGTGGTGTTGAAAGCACATACTCACATACTGTTTGTGCATGGAATATGGATAAACCATGCATGATAATTCCTATGTGATCAGTTTCTAACCCCTTCACATTAATTTTGTACTGTTTTGTATTCATAGTGTCTCTCAGTTTACATTGCACAGACAAATGTTACTGGACTGTAGTTTTGCCTCTGTTTTACTGCTGGTTTGAAGATGTTAAAAGGTGTAGGGAGAATTTTACTCCAGTACAAGATACCAAAGGGCTATTTCATGTGGCTCTTTTAGGAACTAATGTATGTGTTCTATACTGGCTGCCATTTTATTGATAGACCTATACATCTGTGAGAGTTGGTCTCTTTTTTCTTTGAATAAAATGACTTGGCGTTTGGGTGAGTTAGATGTTCCGTTGTCTTTAGTCTTTCATTTTAAAATTGAGATACAAGATAAACTTCAGAATTTTAAATAGTGGAGAAATGAAAAGTTTTGACAGCTAACAGGCTGCAGCTTTTATGTGAAGCTACTCAGCAGGCATTTGTTGGAACAAATATTGGCTAAATTGCTCTTTTTGAATACCAAGGCTTGAATCTGCAGCTTTGACAGCAAGTGATATCTGTTGTCTTTGAATGGGTGATCAAAGTACAAAGCAGTTTTGGACAGACCTGTCATGTTTTGACAAGTTATGAATGTGGTTGAAAAGGCTTCAATTAAAACTTCAGCAGCACTTGGCAAACAACACATTTCCGATCTTTTCATTGATTTAAGAAGTTAATGTTGGAATACCTTCTTTCTCAGAGAACCTTTCTCTTTGTGTCTGGTGTGCTGCCACCCGGTGTTGAGACTTTCACTTGTGTTTGACTGTGGGCACTGCATGGTAGAAGTGGGATGTAGACACTGTTGCCGCATCTTTTCTTTTTTTTTTTTCCACTGGTACACAGGACACGCACTAATTTCACTGAATCTACAAACACCAATGGAAGGATGATTACATAATGACATGTTGTTCTGAGTTCTGTTGCATATAATTTTTAGCACCATTAGTACTAGGCCTTTCACTCGTCTGAAGTAATAGTGTTGAAGTTGTGGAGTCACTAGACAGGTCTTTTGATTATATGCAACAGAATGTCTTGGTGAGATTTCTCAAGCTGCTGCTGATGCTTTCACTGTGACTACCCTTCCTCCTGCTTTCCTTGCTCCTCTCCATCCCCTTAGCTCCAGGAGTTGTAAGCCCCTCTGCCTGTTCTGAGGCAGCTGCTCCTGATATTATCAAACCCTCTTCAGAGGAGAGTGCTGTTCCTGAGGCATCAACTCTTACCCTGGAATCCCAGACAAATACCGAGATAGCGGCCTTCTCCGTGAAAGAAGCAATTCCACCTCCTGCAGAGAGCGTGCAGTCCAATGGTGATGTGGCAACACTTGTTTCTGAGGAACAGGCCGTAGCCCAAGCTGTTTTTGAAGAATTTGCTACAGCAAATGAAGACTCCAAAGGACCAGAAGCACCTGCCGAAGAAACAGTTGTCCAGGGACAACCAGATCTTGATGAAGGGCTTAAAGAATCTTTGGTGCAACATTTAGCCCAAGTGCCAGAAGTAGTTACCACTACTCAAGATCAGGCTGTCACTGGGATAGACCCGCCAAAGGGACCTGCCGCTGAAGAATCTGTTCTTGCTGGAGATGTGGTTGATGGTCTGCCAGTTTTTCAAGAAGGCATCACTGATCCTCATGTAGCAAAACCATTATCTGAGAGCGTGAAGTGTGAAAGTTCGGAAGCCGCCGTTGAAAGCGTAAAAGAGGAGCCGAATGAGGCAGCCACAAGGATGGAAGTAGATCTTGTTGATCTTACTGTAGATGTGGCAACTCAGAATGAAGTAGTAGCAGAAAAAGAAGCCGTAGTCCTTTCAGAGGCTGTCCAGGCAAAGGTGCAGGCTAATCGTGCCGGGCCTTCTCTCCCCTCTCAGCACTTGTCAGGTGGGTTCATTTGTGTGAAGTCTGACCCACTGCTTGTCCTCTCGGAGACGAACCCGTATACTGTTCTTTGCATGTTACACTTAATCCCACGCTTGAAGATTCATGGTCTTCTTTATTCTCACTATGAATCACTTAACTGAAATCACTAAACAGTGAATCAAGTGACACTGAGTACTAGTTCATTTGTACCCCAACTAATTAGTGTTTCTGCTGCTGACCCCTTGGGAGTCTGTTTCTTTTGACCTTTATAATGTTATTGTCTAGGTGTCGGTGTCCCATCACAATTATTTGTGGTTTTAGCAGACATCATGAAACAGGCCAGATGTGAAGGCTACCCAGATCCTATATTCACTCCTATTTCTCCTGTCTGTCTCATATTTACCTGAGTGTATGTGCTGTGCAACTTGTGCTTCACTTACATGTTGGTCCAATTTCTGGAGTATAACTTTCTTGCATTAGTGTTTTTCCTGCTGTGACACACCAGTTCAGCCTGGGAAATAGTAATTAGTTGATTTTTGTGGTTTGTGTGTCTTTTTTGTGTGGTTTGTGTTTAATTTTATATCTGGAATCTCTGTGATGGAGGAGAAGAGGGGGGGGGGTTTGGAGGGTTTGCCATAAGACTGTTGGTAGTTTTATAGCAATCACACAGGAATACTTACATTTGCAGAACAGAATTCTCCGGGATCACTTGGGGAACACTGTGTAGAAAGCATAACTACACAGATAATCAAAGTTGAGCCGTTACATGTTTGAAATGTCTTCTATGTCTGTTTTGTCTAAACTGTACTGTTGGTCACAAGAGTGTGAGTGCTAATTGAACAGCTATGCTGCTTTCTCTTTTCCAATTCAAGACCACAGAAGTGGGCATTTATCTTCAGTTGTGAAGATAAATTTCAGCGCTTTAGTCACCAGTGCATCAGCAGCTTGCTTATTTTGAAGCAAAGACATTGCTTTTTTAACAAACCTTTAGTTGCTACTTTGGTGGTTGGCATGTTTTGACAGTGTGTTTTGTGATGCTTCTTGTCAATGCATAGCATTTACTAATGCTGCAGTCAGTTTGTTTATATCTGGAGCTAGTTGAGCTTTTTTTTTTGTACAGACAAGATATCTGAATCTTGAATATTTGATATGTTGTCAGGGGCTCTTACCCCTTGGGTAAGATGTGTACTTGACCAGCGTGCACACTTCAAGTGTTTGCTGTGGAAGCCAAACAGTAACACACTGGGTTTTTAGGGAAGTAATAAGGATCTTGATATAATGGGTGGCTGCTCAAGCTGTGTGATCCCAGAGGGTTGTGATGCCTGTGTGTTTTCTAAATGCCAGTAGTGTAGGTTGCTTTTTGTATTGGTTTGAATGCTTTGGTGTGACTTAACACTTTGTGCCAGGAGTGTGAGTAGTTCTACCCATCACCCTAACTTGCATGGATAAGTTTAAAAAAAAAAAAAAAACAGAAAAAACTCAAGCCCTTTATTTTCTTCAGCCACACCAGCTGTCCCTGCTGCTGCAGCTCCTGCTGCCTCCCAGCCAAAAGCTAAAGGGGCCAAGGCTGACTCCAAGTTATCCTCCTCTCCGCATGCTTCTGCCCCCAAGCCTGTTCCTGTGGGCCGAAGGAAGCGCTCCTCACTCTCTGCTTCTTCCTCTTCCCCCTCCTCCCCAAAGTCCGCTTCTGGTTCTAAAGCCACCCCCCCATGTTCCCCTCTCGCATCTCCTGCAGCTGTCTCTGGTGCAGGGAACACTGCAACAACCACTCCTAAAGTTGTAAAGGCTGGTAAACAGGGAAAGCCCAAGAAAGCAGATGCTTTCAAAGTTGCAGAACCTCAGCAGGTAGCCCAGCCGTCCCCCGTATCAGAGGCTAGACCAGCATCTGAGCCTACTCCAGTGCCGGAGAAAAATAAGCCTGTCCCAGCCCCCCCTAAAGTAGCTGCCCCAGCACCAGTGGAGGCAAAACCAGTGAAGGTTGCACCCCCTGCCCCAGCCTCCCCTAAAGTTGATACTCCAGTGGAGGCAAAACCAGTGAAGGTTGCACCCCCTGCCCCAGCCTCCCCTAAAGTAGCTGCCCCAGCACCAATGGAGGCAGAGCCAGTGAAGGGTGCACCCCCTGCCCCAGCCTCCCATAAAGTAGCTACCCCAGCTCCAGTAGAGGCAAAGCCAATGAAGGTTGCTCCCCCTGCCCAAGCCTCCCCTAAAGTAGCTGCCCCTGCTCCAGCGGAGGCAAAACCAGTAAAGGATGCACCCCCTGCCCCAGCTCCTGTGGAGGCAAAGCCAGTCAAGGGTGCCCCCCCTGCCCCAGCCTCCCCTAAAGCTGATGTCCCTGCTCCAGTGGAGGCTAAGCCTGTGAAGGTTGCACCCCCTGCCCCAGCCTCCCCTAAAGTTGCTGTTCCTGCTCCAGTGGAGACAAAACAAACTTTTCCAAAAGCCCCTGTTGCACCTGTAGCCTTTAAAGTAGTTTCCAAACCTACTGCTGCTGCACCAAAATCATACTCTGAAGTTGTGGCATGTAGTCCTCCCAAGGTACCAGAGATCTCCTCAACCCCCAAAGTTGTCCCAGAGGCTACCACTGTGTCTGAGTCCCTGAAGGTTGCAGCAGTGCCTCCAGCCCCTGCTGGTTCTTCTAAGGTTAAGGCAGAGCCCCCCAAAAAGAAACCAGAGGTAACTCCTGCTGTTGTAGCACCACCTCCTCCTAAAGCTGCCCCTCAGGCTCTAGAGGAGGATGATGACCTGCCTCCACTCATTCCACCTGAGAAACCTTTGACACTGCCTGCTTTCCAACCCCAACCTGTGGCTACGGCTCAACCTAAAGTAGCTCCCGTAATAACCAGTGTTGCACCCCCAGCTGCCCCTGCTGCAGCCCCAAAACCCCCTGCTTCAACCGCTAAAGTTCAGCCTGCCCCTGCCCCTACAGCAGTCAAAACCCCATCCAAAGTGGAACAAGCCATCAAGAATGACAAGGGTATCTCTTTCTCTACCTGTTTTCTTCTGTCTGCTGTCTTTTTCTTGGTGTGTAGTTCTGAATATTCAGCTTTTTGTTTTCAACACAAGCTAAGTTCTTATAATATTTGACTAATATTGGTATAGACTAGAGCGTTGCCTTAGCAAACCACAGCTTGCTGTCTAAATACTGGATGTCCTCCATCAGTCACTGGCCTGTTTCAGCAAGAAAATGGAATGTGGTCAGCATTTCCAAAAAAAATAGTCTTTTAATGACATCATTTGATTAAAGTGACTTGGTTGGATTGAGAGACAGGCATTTTGTTGGTTTAAAAAGTGTTTTGCACTTGGCTCTGTGCGATTTTTCTTTGGTCAGTTGCTTACATCATTTATATATTTAAAAATATTGCAATTGTGCTTCTGTATGTGTTTGCCTATGTGTATATATAATGAAAATGGATTATAAACTCATTGGTGTGTTAAAGATGAAGTGCTGTATTTTTAAAAAAAAAAAAAAAATTTATTTATTTTTTTTAACTTCATAATTTTATAAAGGGTCCGGCACTGAATCTGACAGTGATGAATCTGTTCCTGAACTGGAGGAGCCGGATTCTGCACAGACACAGACACAGCAGGCGCAGGTAAGACTGCATGCGTCTCCCAGGGAATGCTTACTTCTGTGTAAGTTTGTTTTATGCATTTTGATTAAATGAGTGTCCTCACAGTTCCATAGATCTAATTCAGACAATTTATTTGGGTAATTAAAACATTAATGGTCGGTTCTTTTTGGGGAAAGCTAAGTTTGTGTCTTCACAGCTTGCAGCCGCTGCTGAAATTGACGAGGAGCCTGTCAGCAAAGCAAAACAAAGCAGAAGCGAAAAGAAAGCAAGAAAGGTACACTCATCTTCGTTATGCTTTAGGATTGTCAGTGTACAGTGGAAACTTATCTTGTATTTTATTTCCAGGCAATGTCCAAATTGGGTCTCAGACAAGTGACAGGAGTTACCAGGGTAACCATTCGCAAGTCTAAGAACATTCTGTTCGTCATTACCAAACCAGACGTCTACAAAAGCCCTGCTTCAGACACCTACATTGTCTTTGGTGAAGCTAAGGTGAGCTTCATTCATTTGTACACCTTACAGGTTTAAATATATTTTTTGTTACTGTATAGCTAGTAAAATAAGACATTATGCATCTGACTGCCCAGCTTTTGCCTTTGACCAGGTTATACCATCTTAATCATGATTTAAACAGCTTGTCTTCTGTCCTGTTCGGGTCTCTCCACTTATCTGAAATCAGTGTTTATGGCAACAACAAAAAAACGTATGAAGAGTCCAAAGGAACTAAAAACATTAATTGTTTATGCTCATGATTTTAGATTGAGGACTTGTCCCAGCAAGCTCAGCTGGCTGCTGCAGAGAAATTCAAGGTCCAGGGAGAAGCAGCATCAAACATCCAAGAAAATACACAGACGCCCACAGTACAGGAGGAGAGCGAAGAGGAAGAGGTGAGAGAACATTTCAGTGTTACTCTGTTGGACCAGGCTCATGTTTATGCTGTTTTTGGAGAAATGCAACATTACTGGCTCATTTCTGATTCCTGAATTCTGATTTCTGCTTGAATCATCCTTTGCTTTTCCAGGTTGATGAGACCGGAGTGGAGGTTAAAGACATTGAGCTGGTCATGTCACAAGCCAATGTGTCACGGGCAAAGGCTGTACGCGCACTGAAGAATAACAACAATGATATCGTCAATGCCATCATGGTGAGTGCAAGCGATTTATGTACTCAGCGGTTCTTTTGATGTTCTTCTGTGATGATTTAACAGTATGACTTTCGTTCTTCTGAATCTACTGAAGCCAGTATCTGTTCTGAGAAGAACTTGGCATGTAAAGGGAGTTGTTTTGGCTCTCAACTGCCTTTAACATCCTGTTTGTTTCTTTCTCTCCTCCTCTATCTCTCTCTCTCGCAGGAATTGACGATGTAGGCGAAGAACGGGTCAGAATGGGATGTTGCTGAAATAATCTACACTATTTGTACAATTTATACCCAAGAGAAATAAAGTTGTGGCTTGATGAAGTTGTCTGTCTGTTTCGAAACCTCTGAGATTACATGGATGAAACTGATAGCTTTGAAAAGGTCCTGATCGTACGGAAAACCATAAATGCTTTTCCAGTAAGATTTCGGATGCCCGCCTTAGACACTTGATGCAAGACCTGACTTCAAATCCTGTAATTCACACTGATCATGCAATCAGCAGCTCATTAAATCCCATCACAGCTTTCAGCCTGCTGTATGTGGATTTTAACAAAGGTGTTCCTCTGATAACCAATTAAAAGTACCTGAGCCAAGTAATTATGTTCATAACCCAACAATATAAACAAAATGTGTAGTTTCTTATTGAAAAAAGTTTTACTTAATGGATTTAACATGCACAATATGGGCAAAAGCATTGGTGACTGGCCATTATGCTAACGGGGCATTGCATTCAAGTATATAGACTTTAATATGGAGTTGGTCCCCCTTTGCAGCTACAGCATCTTCCACAATGCTTGGAAGTCTTTCCACAGGATTTTGGAGTTTCTGTGGGAATTTGTTGCCCATTTGTTCTGTAGGGCATTTATGAGGTCGGACACGGATGTGATTGTCGAAGGCCTGGCTCACAATCTGTTCCAGTTCATTCAAAAGGTGTTGGATGAGGTCAAGTTCTTCCACACCAAGCTCATCCAGCCATGTCTTTATTGAGCTTGGTTTGTGCACTGGGACACAGACGGGCTGGAATAGAAAAGGTTCTTCCTCAAACGGTCAACAAAATTAGATGCATGGGGTTGAGCAAAATGTATTGGTCTGCTGAAACATGACGGTGGCGCTTCAGTAGAAGTAAGGGATCTAGCCCAAAGCCTGGAAAAACAGGTGTGTCCCAGTACTTTTGTCCATGTGTACCTGGGCCATTATTAAGATTTCAAATTTCAATTTATTTTAAAAATATTACTTGCTGTAAGAGAATGTTTTCCAGCTATGTGTGAAATAAAACATGGTATGACATGAATGTCATAGTGTTTACTACACACCCCATTCTCGTGTTCTGGTGAAATCCTGAGGGAGTGTTATTAAAACTAAGCTGCTGTTTTGGCGTTAAGTTGTTTTATTTTGACTTGGATCGAGAAAATAATATTGCCAACGGAACGTTTGAAAGAAATGAACGTTGCTTCTGGCGAGGCAGACGTAAAAGACACTATATAGACTAAAGTAATGGGACGTCCGTGTTTTCCGAAGTTTGTGCCAAGTTTCCAGTGAAGGGCAATCTTAAGACTTCAGAAGACCAAGGCATTCTAGAAAACGACATGCTTCCAACTTTGTGGACACGGTTTGGGGAAGAAGAATCTATTTTCCAGCATGACCGTGCCCCAGTGCACAAAACAACCACCATAAAACATGGCTGGGTGTGTTCAGTGTGGAATAACTTGACTGGCTCGCGCCCTGACCTCAACCCCATCAGCACCTTTGTGATGAACTGGAACAGACTGTGAGCCAGGCCTTCTCGTCCAACATCAATGACCTAATAAATTCTCTACAGAATGAATGGGCAACAATCCCCACAGAAACTTGTGAAAGAAATCTTCCAAGTAAAATGGAGGCTGTTATAACTGTAAGTCCATGTTAATGTCTGTGGATGCAGTGTTGAGTCTCTGTTGGCGTATTAGTCGGGCGTCTCAATACTTTTGTCCACATAGTGTACGGTGTCAGGGAATAGGACGGTGGGCTGTCCAACCAGTATAGGTTGTGTAAGTGAATCCGGAAGTGTTGCATGCAAAGTAGCCATGAGTGATATCTGTGCGTGGATTATTTAATCTTCAATCTGTTCAGAGGACATGTCAATCGGAGTTCTCCTGAAGACCCTGCGCTGCGTCTCCTCAAGGACAGCTTCCGCAGGGGGTCTGCGTCTCCTCAGTGGGTCTTCTCCTCACACAGTCAGGGTAAGAACACGAAAAAGCCATGCACATTTTATTTGACTTGAGATAAGATAACCGTATATCACTCCCACGGGTGGGAAATCTTACAGTAGCAAAGTGGACAGAACAAGAGAAGAAAGTAGAAGCAGCATAACCAAAATAATAAAAGCTATACACAACAGTATAGGCTAATATAAAAAGTACACTATAAAAATTATACAAAAATAGATGTTTGTGTGTATATAAATCTATATACATATATAGCTACACGCGAATGTACTTGAGTGGAGATATACTGTTTAAATATGTGAACACACGTGACCGTGAACATAACTGCGAGGTGATGGTTGTATGCATGCTGAGCCAGCTTTTGTGGACCATATGCAGAAGTATCTCGTTTTTAACAGGTGCTGTATGATGGAGAGTGCCCCATCTGCATAAAAGAAATTAAGTTTCTTCAGTTTTTGCATAAGAACCGGGCTGGTAGAGTGGACTTTGTTGACATATCTCTGCTAGAATACGATGGGAGCAGCTACGGAGGGGTCAGTTATGAGATGGCGATGGAGGAGATGACTGTGATCGACGAGAAGAATGAGGTCAGCGTCCTGATCATGCATGCCATCAAGTAAAGTACATTATATGGACAAAAATATTGAGACGCCTGTCAATTAGGGACTTTAATGACAATACATTCAAATACATTTGTTCCTGTGGGAATTTGTGCCCATTCTGTAGAGCATTTATGAGGTCAGGCACTGTTGTTGGACGAGAAGGTCTGGCTCACAATCTTCGTTCCAGTTCATCCCAAAGGTTTTGGATGTGGCCAGTCAAGTTCTTCCACACCTAATTCACCCAGCCATGACTTTATGGAGCTCGCTTTGTGCACTGGGACACAGTCATGCTGGAATAGAAAAGGTTCTTCCCCAAATTGGGTCCACAGAGTTGGAAGCATGGCGTTATCCAAAATGTCTTGGTAGTTTGCCCTTTACTGGAAGCAAGGGTGGCACCTGAATTCAGTGGTGTGGTGAGATGTGTCTCAATACTTGTATGCTGGACAGTGAGGGTTTGCTACACATACGCTTCATCCAGAAAGCCTCCTGGTCGAAACCCTTTTTACAAGTGTCTGCTCTACAGAATGAATGGGCACAAATTCCCACAGAAACTCCAAAATATTGTGGAAAGCCTTCCAAGAAGAGTGGAAGCTGTTATAGCTGCAGAGGGACCAACTCCATATTAACGTCTGTGTATTTGAATGCAATATTATTAATGTCCTTGTTGGTGTAATGGTCAGGCGTCCCAATACTTTTGTCCATATAGTGCAACTATTTGTAATGCATGCAGATCCTAGTAGTAACTTATTTACAGGATTTAACAGTTTCAAAACACTGCTTCTCATACAAGAGAATGAATTTGTCAGTACATTGATTTTAATGTCATCACAGAAACCACAAATTCAAAAAACTTCAACAATCTACGATGTTTTGTGTGACCATTTTTTATTCGCATTATTATTGCATAGTATATTATAATGCGACTAGTCTTAATGCAAGGTCAGATTGATGGACATGGATAGTAAGTGAGAAATTTGAAATTTGTTGACGATTAGATTTGTTTTGGAAAATGCACTGGAGCAATATTTCAAGTAGTACAAAGTCATGTTTATTTGTTATATGCCTTTGCATGTATTCAGAATCTGTCTTGGTGTTTGGTCACAGTTCAATGCCAACAGTCTCCAGCGTCCAAAACAGAATTACAAACCTCTGTTCTACCAGGTGCACCGTGGAGTCCCTGCTTTCGCAGTTATGTACAAGGCAGTGGGACTTGGATGGCTGGCCAGGTTCATCACTCTTCCTCTCATCGGGCCTTTGATGGACCGTGCATACACTGTGTTTGCCACTAACAGACTGAAGTGGACTGGCCGAGACAAGTGCACGACCAGACGCTGTGCTAAGTGAGACAGCGGTGCAGACTGAGAAATAGAAGGCATAGCATTATAAACATAATGGATATTTAATAAAGTATGGAATTTCCTTTATTGGTCTGAATTTACATTCATGAGACAAGATTTAATGAACAGAATCAGAATAGTTGTGCCTCCAAATATATGACCATGTTTAGCGCAGTTTGGGTGCCAAGTGGTTTACTGATGAACTGTTGTGACCGCACAGAAAAGTGCCCAATACATCTCATCGTGTAGATGATTACTGACATTATAGTCATTTTAGAGTTAATTACAATCAATAATATATTATATCTGTATGCTATTAGTACAGTTGAGAAATCTAATAAGGTGAAACTTGATAAGTGCTTTAACAAGACCCGTCCCATCCAGCTGAACTGTATTTCCTGGAAAATACTCAACTGTGTGTGTCAGTTAGCCGAATGGGTCTGCTCTCAGAACACTGAAGGTACATTCACTAAATATAGACCCCTCAGAGCCCTGCATGTCTGGGAGCAGATTTTTATTTTGCTCAGGAGAATGACGACTGGTCCGTCGGGTTCCACCCTCAGCCAAAGTAGCCAATAGGACTGCACCTCTCTGTGAACGTGGAAGTAGATTAACGGCCTTGTCACAACAGTACCAGGTATAAACACAACAGAAATAATAGCAGAGAATAATACAGTGCAGTTCAGTGTTCTGAAGTTCTGAAGAGTGGGCAAGTCACCTTAAAGCCATTCAGGAGGACAGTGAACACACAGGTAAATTAAGTTTCTTTCTGTAATTCTGTGGCCATTGGTCAAAGTCAAGGTTAAAAATGCATAATTAGTGCTGCGGTCAAGTACATGCTGTTAATAATTTACATTTGAATATTGTTGATACTATAAGAAAACCAGATCTTTTTACAGGAGGCAGAGAAAGCAATATTAACTTTGAATGTGTGAATGTATCGACACATTTGAAACCATTTTTATTGGTCCATTAATCGTGAAATGTTCACACCGCTGGTGTTTGCCAAATCATTTTGTGTCGTTCTGTCCACTGAGGTCCGCTTCTTGAAAAAAATGTTAAAATCACATACACTACCGGTCAGAAGTTTTAGAACACCATATATTTTCTGTTTGTTTGTATTGAAATTCAAGCGGTTCAGTTTCTCAATGTTCATTCGGCAGAAAGTTCTTCCCAACTCTGCAGCAGGAGTTCCCATAAGTGTGCAGC
>JBBPDE010000134.1:17961584-17972650 GCA_037974605.1 Nannopetersius ansorgii
TTTTTTTCATAACAAATTTTCTTTACAAATTTAAATAAATAAAATGTAATACATAAACAAATAAATAACCCCCCCCCCAAAAAAAGATCAGTTTGATATAGGCAATACGTGCGAGTGATCAGCCGATCACCGATCAGGCCAAAAATCATCCGTTCCCGATCACTGGCCGATCAATCGGTGCATCCCTACCTAAAATAAAGTTTTGATTTCTTCCAGAGCCTACAAAAATCCTCCGTGCACCTCACAATGTGATTGTGATAAAGGGGAGCTTGGCTAACTTTGACTGTAAGTTCCAGGCAGACCCAACCCTGAGGGTGACTGTCACCTGGCTCAAGGACAATAAGTTCCTGATCTTAGGTAGAAGGTACATCTGCAATCACTGAGATATGAATACTTTAGGTCATGTTTTAGCTTCCGAGTCAAAATGTACATGTAACGTACACATGCATATGCACAGGATGACCAAGGAAGAGGACTCTCTGAGCATCGCTGATGTGTATAGAAGGGATGAGGGCATTTATACATGCAGAATTAAGACTGAAGTGGAGGACATCAGTGTATCAGCCAAACTCACTGTGATGGGTAAGCACAAAAAAATCACACACAGGTGTAAAGAGGCAACGGGACTCTAATCCTCCTTTTTCCTCTCCTTCTTTCAGACCGTCCTGATCCCCCCACTGACTTAGAGGTGTCTGATCCATCAGAGAGGAGTGTCAGACTCACTTGGGTACCAGGACTAAGCAACCATAGTCCTATCAAAGGTAAACATGCAGGCTAAGTCTGTTATTACCGATATACAGTGAGGAACATAAGTATTTGAACACCCTACGATTTAGCAAATTCTCCCACTTAGAACTCATGGAGGGGTCTGAAATTCACATTGTATGTGCATTCCCACAGTGAGACAGGATGTAAAACAAAACCAGGAAATCACATTGTATGATTTGTAAAGAATTAGCATGGAGTAGTTTAAAGTAAAATCTCTCTTTCAGAGTATCTGGTGCAGTTTACTGAAGATCTCCTTGCTGACTATTGGCTGGTACCAAGTGGCTGGAAGAACCTGACAAGTTACCCTGGCAATCTGAACTCTGTTGTGCTGAAGCTCACACCGTTTGTCGAGTACCAGTTTCGTGTTATTGCTATCAATGGAATCGGTCCCAGCCGCCCCAGCAAGCCTTCTGCGTATTACGAGACTGGAGGAGCAGGTCAGTCAATCATATTCACCGCTGTGGTCAGACCTAATCTTTGGTTTGCACTCTATATTTTCAGGTATCACTTCATTTTGATTGTAGCCTATAGATGCTACAGATTTGTTAACAGACTATCTGCTGATACTCAGTGGATTATCAACAGCATTGGGATTTGATTTTAAATTAGAAATTAGAGTTCAGGTTAAAGTTGGGATTACAGTTAGGGTTAGATTTAATAGAATAGAAAGGTCAGCTTAATTTCGTTAATGTGTAGCTGAATGTTGAATGCTGAATGAAAGCAGGCATCTACAAAAAGTTTCCGTACTTTTATAATGAAAGTAATGAAAGTTTCATGTGAGGCTGGGAAAATTGCTTCGCAAAGGAAGGGGACTCTGTAGAAAAGCGATGTAGTTCGATTTTTGAAATTCTTAATGAATAGAGTTAAAAAAGTATGGAAACTTTCTGTGATATTGGAACTGTAGTTGAGCTCATATTTGTCTGTGTGATCTATGTTTTCAGTACCAGATGCCATTCCAAGAAACATTAAAGGAATAGGAACTGGTCTGTTCAGAAATAACATGGAGATCAGCTGGGAGGTGATGGACAGATTGATGGATGGATGGATGGATGGATGGATGAATGGATGGATGGATGGATGGATGAATGGATGGGCAGAAAAATGGATGGATAGACAGATGTATAGAAGGATGGATGATAGATGGAGGAATGGACGGATGGAAAAATGGATGGATGGATTTTTACTCTACTAACTAGTAGTTCTACTAATGCTTGAGTAGATATAGTACAAAACTCGGTAGTGGAGTCAAAGCTTACTGTTGTGATCAGGCTGTGTTTGCTATATACATGCATCCTGGCTGTATGCACTGTCAACTTCATTAGAAACACCACATAACTGGTGCATAGATAGAGAGTACAGTGCATCTTGTCAGACCATATGTCAGACAACTTTTAGACCTACATTGATAATCAATTTCTGACCTCAGAGCTGGTATTAAAACCCCAGCAGCACCCAGACTGACACACTTGTACTATGATCTTATGCACACACGATCACTCCCATGTGGTGTCCATGTCTCTGCTGTAATGAGAGGATTCCAGCTCCCAGATAATGTCTGTTTAGCAGCACTTCTGTAGTCAGAAACTGATTTAGAGGGTATATAGTAAATGATAAATTGTACAGATGAGCTACAGTCTGATATTGTACATATATACATTGAACCTATTCAGTAGATTAAGCTTATTAAGTAATCAGAGAATGGCAGAACATGAAGCAGAAGCAGGTGAATGGTACGCTGGTATACTGTAGAGTAACTGTGTTGTGTTGTGTGTAAAGCCATTGGAGTACAGAGAGTGGAACGGGCCAAAGCTCAGCTACATGGTGTGGTGGAGGAGGAAAGAATCCAGAGAGGAGTGGAAGAATTACACCACCTATTGGTGGTGTAGTCACATCATATATGAGACCGACACCTTCACGCCCTACGAGATTAAACTACAGGCGGTCAATGACTTTGGCCTTGGGCCCGAATCCCCTGTTGTCATTGGTTACTCTGGGGAGGACCGTGAGTGAAATTTTCCATTACACCCCTAAACAGACAAACACAGTGAGATCCTCATATTCTCCTGGCACTTGATCACATAACACAGTGGAAAAATAGAATCATATACAATATATTACTGTATTACTGTGAGCAATGTGCAGTTTGTCTTTATTACCTTATTACTGTTTTGTCAGTGCCTGCTGAGGACACACCATATATCACTATGTACATATTATTGGGTTATATATATACACAAACATAAATATAGACATTGCATACACATACAAATGTCTATATTTATATTTTTTTGTATTCGTTGTAAAGTTTTATTTTATCTTGTTGTGTTGTATAGCTTTTAATCTATTGTTTTGCTGCTCCTAACTTTGTTCTGCCCATTTTCTGTCCTGACAATGCAAATGTCCCACTTACATGAAGCTCTTTAACACGACATGGTCCTACAGGTCCCACTGAAGCTCCCACTGACCTGCGTGTCTCCGAAGTTGAGAGCACAAAACTGACAGTCCACTGGCAGCCTGTGCCCCGAGCGAGCATCATGGGAGAGATTAAAGAGTACACGGTGAGGCCTGAGCAGCAGCCAGTCATAGAGAGTCTTTACATGGATTAACCCAAGGCCTGTATGTGAGCAAAATTGGGAAAGGCCTTTATTCTACATTTTAGCTGTAGTTATTTTTGTTCCATGTCATTTTTTCCATCAGCTTTCCAAAAGCTCTTTTTATAGAAATAAACAAGCTGTTTTGTTGCTGTTGCTTTAAAACTGATGTATGCAAATATTGACTGTATTGTTTCTCATTCATGAAACATTCCAACCTAAAATGTATAGAAAGAACTGTTAACACTAGTCAAGTACAGGAAAAACAAAAGGCTGAAATGATACATTTGCCATCTGAAAGCCAAGAACAGCGTACTCTGTGGGATGATACGGGTTCAGATGCTCTTTATGATGTTATTCAGGTGTATTACTGGCGGGAGAGCAGCCGTCTGCCTCATCACACTGTTAATCGAAGGATCAAGTCCAAGAGTTTCAAAGCGAACGGGCCTCGCCTCTCTGGTACCCTGACGAACCTGATACCTTACAGTAACTACATGATGTACATGGTAGTGGCCAACAACCGCTTTGAGGGTCCGCCCAGTAACAGAATAGCGTTCCAGACGCTGGAGGGAGGTACTGACTGCTATTAACTATCTATCTGTCTCTCTATATCTATCTATCTGTCTGTCTGTCTGTCTGTCTGTCTGTCGGTCTATCTGTCGATCTATCTGTCTTTCTGTCTGTCTGTCTATATTTCTCTCTATATCTGTCTGTCTGTCTGTCTGTCTGTCTACCATTTATCTGGTTTTGCTTTCTTTCCAGTACCGTCTGTCCCCAGGTCTTTCAGGATTATGCACAGGCATTATGACACCCTCTATGTGGACTGGGAAGAGCCTGCAGAACCCAATGGCATACTGACTTCATATATCCTCAAATACCAGACATGTGAGGAAATCTCCATGTACACTATTAAAAATGAAGGTTTCCAGTGATTACTGACTTGAATGAATTGTTCTAAAAAAAGTACTGAATAATTACAAGTTATTGCCTTACTAGTGATTTACTCTCAGATATATTTCATGTGATGTTGGACAATCCTCTTAGATGTCCTCCATTATGAACGTGTCTAATTTACTCAGGTCTGACGGGTTATTGGCATTGTCTCCTGTAGTGAACGTGTCTGCGGGAGACAGGATGCAAGTAGAGCAGATTCCCCCCAACATTACCTACTTCTCACTGCGACGCTTTGACCGCTACACTCGTTACAAGTTCTCTCTGGCGGCCCAGACGCAGCTTGGAGTGGGGGAGGCAGTGACAGCGGAGTCGCCCCATTTCACAACGGAAGGTAACACACACCTACGCGCTCATTCATGCAGAGTCTGAACGCTATAAAACCCTTAATAAAAGTCTTCTCTGTGTTTGTGTGTGTATGCTTGAACAGAATACACCCGAGATCAAGTGGATATAGCCACTCAGGGATGGTTCATTGGCTTAATGTGTGCCATTGCACTCTTGGTTCTCATCATGCTCACGGTCTTTTTCATCAAAAGAAGTCGGGGCGGAAAGTATCCAGGTACAACAAAAGCATCATTACACGGGATCTCTAAAGTAAACCTCTTGGGTGCAATTAGTGTACCATTATAATAGATCCTTAAAGCACTTAGGTACAATAGATGGCCCATTATCCAAGATCTTTAAGGTAAACCAATTAGGCACATCTAATCCGCCATTACACCGAATCTTTAAATTAGACTCAGATACAACAAACACACCATTAGACAAGATTTCTAGGTACATCAAGTTAATTCCTTGCTTTTCTTTTAAAGTGCGAGACAAGCGAGATTATACACTTGACACAATGGATGAGAAGGAAGAGGGGACTTTTGACTACAGGTAAAATACTGTGGAAACTATATCATGTGAATATTTCATTATTATTAAAGTGTTTATATCCTCCGTGGAACAGTGAGATACTTGAAATTAATGCAGTCTTGTATCATGTCATGATTTAACCCTATTATACCACATTATGTTTTTCTACACCATCCTAACTCACTCTCCCTCCCACTCTACAACTCATTTCTCTTCATTCTTTCTTATTTTTCATCCCACATCTTTTCCAATCGTGCCACTGAAGGTCTCTTGAAAGGTATGATGTATGTCATACATAACAAGAGCTAACCACTTGATTGTCGCTTTCTTTTTGTAACAGTATGTTAAATACTGCATAGTAATCAGCAGCATGCATTTTAAAAAGTCATTTAAATGGCTTTGCTAGAAAAAAAACTGACCTGGTCCTTCCATTGCATTAGATGCTCTCTTGTATGTTGTATATGTGCCACGCTTTACTGTAGATGAATACATTTTGAACCATTTTGCAGATACACTGTATGTGGTGTTTAATATTTACTGTTGTCTGCTGTAGGATAACGCGAGTGTCCACGCTTCCTTACTCCAGGCGGTATGTATTTATTCCAAGCTTTCAGAGCATTATGGACTCATGCATTGGAATGAAGCTGTGGGAACTGAGTTCAGCACAGTCTGTTGATTTCCTGGCTCTAATACACTACCAAAATATGGCAGCTGCATATAAGCGGCCCTCCGGGACCATAGGTCCCCACTAATACGCTATATATTTTTTTTACAACGAAATGTACAATATGGCATATAAAAATATAAATATTTGATTATTTCGCATTATTTAGTGATTGCATGTGTACATGTACTTAATTAATCTGATTATAAGAAAAATGTGAGACAGCTACAGGTTTAACATTTGCAAAATGGACATAATGTGACCTTCAAGGCTTCTGATGCAGACCTTGTCTAATCAGTTAGGTTTGTGCAGATGTAGTAAGATAAGAAAAGATAAGATAAACCTTTATTAGTCCCTTGAGTGAGATATTTGCATAGCTACGGCAGAAAGTTAACAAAACAAAGGTAAGATCAGCAAAACAATAGATTAAAAGCTGTACAACACAAAATAAAAAGGTACACTAATACTAAAATCTAATACAAAAATATAGATATTTGTATGAACACTGTGGATATATGCACAGGTACACATTGGAAAGGTGTTTGATTGCAGCAGACAAGACAAAACTGCACAAACTGCTTACAGCAATATTTTAGACCTAAATGTTGCAACAGAAGATTTGAAAGGTACCAGATTACATGCACTGAATACCCTGATTACCTAATTACAGTCTGATACCATAATGTCTGATTCATTCAGTAACTGGTGAAATCAGATAATGCTGTTATATAATGCTGTTATGTAATTCTGTTTTATCGGTGTGTATATAGAGTACGTCTGTCTATGAATGTCTATGAATAGTGTTCATGCCTGTGTGTGTCTTCTCCAGTGAGGAGGAGAGCCGCCAGGGCCGCAGTCACAGCGAACACATGCAGAAGAGGACAAACAGCGACGACAGCCTGATGGAATACGGAGAGGGGGATGAGATCGAATTCAACGAAGACGGCTCTTTCATTGGAGAGTACACGGGCACCAAGAGAGACAGAGACAGCAGCCAATACCACGAGAGCTCTGAGGCCACCTCTCCCGTCGCCATCTACTCTTTTGCATAAAGCGACTGACGTAGACGGTGCAGGAGAGCACAGTGTGTGTTGCCCAAAGCTGGACCAACAAAAAAAACCCACAATTTCACCTTCAGTACAGTTAAGAATGGACATTTCTAATGGCCATGGACATTTTGAGCCACCTGAAAAGGCAGGACAGAACTAATGTGTTCAGCAGAGGCATATTAGAGGGAAGAACTATCACAACATGACTGGTGCTGACTGAAGGGCCGTTTTTACACACCAATCAGATTTGGTTTGCATGTTTGTAACTGAATAGGGAAAAGGCAGAGGACGAATCTATTTATCATGTTGATAAGAGAAAAGAAGTGAACATGATTTTGACGATGGCTGTTAAGGAGCTGGCTAAGATAGGCCTGTAACCGTTTTCCTCATGGATAGGTTTTTTTTTAATGACAATGCTTTTTTCCCCTTCAATCTACACTATCTGCTTACAGATGGTCGTCCATTTACGTTTTAACATACTGAGAGAGTGGAAATACTCAGTCAGTTAAACCACTATGACATGCCACTAACAGTACTTGAGTACATAATTGCTACTAATGACTCTCTGCTGTGAGTCTGTTGGTACACATGCATACATACAAAGCTCTGTGCAGCCTAGCTACCGATGTTTGGCGGTGGATTTCTTCAGAACTCTAATATGACCATGCATTCCTTCATATCAGTGCATGAAACGCAAGCATTCTCCTTCATGCAAACAGAATGCTTTGTCTGTGTGTCTTGTCTATGTATTTCTAATAGTGTAAATAATATCTTTATACAAACTTATTTCATCATCTTCAATAAATTCCAATGCCCATGTGATCTGTTTTGTCATTTAAATTGCACCAATGAGAGATAAGAGCTAATCAAGCAGTATCTCATTCAGCCACTGCACATATACCACATTATTAATGCACTGTCAGTTTATGACCTTTCTAAAAGTGTGTGAAAAGGACACATGAGGATGTCATATTTATAGTCCTGCCAAACACTGTTGTAAAAATCTTCTGTAAAATATAATTCTACACAAATGCAATTTCTAGTGAGGAATAAATCAGGACACGCCCACATTTATTCCCACTTAAAACGGCTCAAAACACATCGGGAACATTGTTCCTCAGCATTTTAAAGGAGGCCCTATTTAAACCCCAGACATTTAGTTTGGTGTGCTTCTGATTGTTGAAGATCGAACGAGCTGTCTGAGGCCTTCAGAGAGAAGAATAGCAGGTCATGAGTCTGGTAAAAGATTTAAAAAGATCTCAAAAGAATTTGAAATCAGACTTTCCACTGACTGGAAAATAGTCTACAAACGGAGGACTTCTGGCTGTCCAAGCAAGTTCACCCCGAGAGCAGACAGCAAGATGCTAAAAGTCTCCAAAAACCCTTAAATGTCATCACTGGACCTACGGAAGGCTCTTGCTACTGCTGATATGAAAGTGCATGAGTTTATCAGAAAGAGACTGCATGAGTTTAACTTGCATGGGAGGTGTGCAGGAAAGAAACCTTTGCACTCTAACATGAAGGCCAGACTGAAGTTTGCCAGAGAGAATGTAAACAATGACTAGGACTTCAGGAATAATGTTCTTTGGACTGCTGAGTCTAAAATTGAATTATTATAGAACAGAGGACATGTTTGGCATAGACCAAATACAGCATTCAGAAAAAAAAAACATCTGCAAGACAGTGAAAACTGAAGCAGAACTGGACCCTGCAACATGACAATGACCCAAACCATACCAGTAAATCCAATGGCTGAGAACTAAGGAATGGAGAGTCCTGGCATGGACGAGTCAAAGCCCAGATCTTAATCCAGTTGAGATGCTGGGGCTGACTTGAAACTGGCTGTGAATTCAAGAAACCTCTCAAACAGCTCACAGCTGAAAGAATTCAGGATCGAGGAGTGGGTCAAATGTTCAGAGACTGGTAGCAAGTGTCTCACTGTAGTTATTTCAGCCGAAGGGGGTAACACTAGCTTTTAGAGTGTAGGTTGTCCTCATTTTTTCCTCAGTTAGAATACGCATTTTTGTTTATCTTTTGTTTAATGAGTAAAACAAGGTTCATTTTTGTTGATGACCTACAATTAATTCAATTCAATTAAATTTTATTGATATAGCACTTTTAACAATGGTCATTGTCACAAAGCAGCTTTACAAAATGAAAGACATGTGTGTGAATGAAATACCAATTAAATCCCTTTCTTTGCCAGAGATGAATGAAAAGAAGATTAGACATCTGATATGTGATCATTTTTTAATTAAGAACTGAATATTTAATGGGGTGTCCTGATTTTTTTTAAGCATGACTGTATTTATGTACACTGACAATCACTGACTTACCCACCAAATTGAGGGTATATAAGAGATACAGAAGCTGAAATGATCCACATGACAGCAGGAATCACAGATTACTACACCATGACTGAGCGTAACTTTACGTAACCACCAAATGTTCAGTTGCGCAGTTTCCTGTATGTGTTATGTACTCACATTTGTTTGTTTATGCGACAGAATTGGTTTCATCACTGGGTCAGGAATAGTACCGATATGAGGAAGTGTCATACAGAGTTTAGATCTGATGTACGTGAGTCACACCACAATGTGACTGCACTCCTTCTTGATCTTCATAACACTTCTTGCTGTATTCCAAAACAACAAAAGCACACTTTCATGGCCAAAGTATTGGAAGTATAGAGACAGTTTCTGAAGTTTTGAACAGCACGAAATTCTTCCTCTGCATTTAACCCATTCACCAAGTGAAGCAGGGGCAGCCAGGAACACGGCGCCCGGGGAGCAGTGTGTGGGACGGTACCTTGCTCAGGGTACCTCAGAGGTGCCTAGCGGTCTTGGGAATCAAACCTAGACTTTCTGATCGCAGGGCGAATGCCTTAACCACTAGGCTAAAAAAGTTTAGTATTTACAGTATTAAAAATGAATATTTACACATATTAGTAGCAGTAGCATATCTAGTGCAAAATAATGCGGTGAGGTATTTAGAATGTGGAGTGCAAAACTGTGCAGATATAAATCAAAGTCTGTTGAGCACACTTCACTGTACCTGAACTCATTGACCGCTTTACCGGTAAAACCCATTACAATTTATTAGTCCCCTGTATTTGGATGGCAGACCATTTTTACCAGTAACAACACAGTAGTGGCATGGTGTACGGGTGTAACACCAATTTTTTAAAACGGTGTACAATATGCTAACTGAAGCAGATAGATTTGTGAAACTTTAGGTGCAATATGAGGTGGAATACTCAAAATGTGTAAAAGTAAAATGTGCAATATTCAAAATGTGCAATATTTAAAAAAGTAATTCCTAAAAAAATCAATTACAAAATCACTTTTGTAGATATTACCACCATCTTGTACAGTGATCTTTACATTTTATATATTATATACTACTAGTAGATTGCTCTATTCTCTGCTTTGTTATTATATAGAAGTATTATAATACTTCTAAACACATCCATGGTGAGTCTATGGTGGTCCCTTTTCTTATGTGTGGCATCATTCAAGCTATAGTCCAGTAATTCTATGAAGTGCACCCCTGACCTAAAAAGACACTGTAATCAGAGCCTCAGTAATATTCATGTCTTTTGTTACACAAGATTTTGACCTTGACACGAGGCCTGTGTTTTACTACTTCACAACTGAAGATGTGCCGTTACTTGTTTAATGTGGCTTTTAAGAGACAGAGACATAGCAACGAATCACCCAAATAATAACACAGGAGTTACTGTGTTTAGACCATAAAGATAAATGTTCCTACAGCACAGCATAAAAAACCTCCTACCAGCCCTAGTTGCTCTAAGTTGTTTACATATCTTGCTGCTTGTTATTTGCATTACCTGCCTGTTTTGTACTTTGATGCTGTAATATAATGTTGCAGCCATTTTTGTCTCTTGTCTATATTTTGCACTGTGACGTCCAACTGCACTTCGTCTTGTTGTGACTTGTTTAATCATCTGCTTCAGAGAACACTATTTCAGCCCTCTGTGTAGTTGTGTATGTGGCTGGGCTGACAATAAACTCTCTTGAACCTTAAATCTATATTTAAAATATATATATATATATACACTACCGGTCAAAAGTTTTAGAACACCCCAATGTTTCAAGCTTCATTTAATTGAATTTCAAATAGTTCAGGTCCAATGAATAGCATGAAATGGTACAAAGGACA
>JBBPDE010000134.1:17972750-17985195 GCA_037974605.1 Nannopetersius ansorgii
ATGGGGTGTTCTAAAACTTTTGACCGGTAGTGTATATTAAGTAAAAGATCAATAAATGGTATACATTAACTGTAGAATGGGTCGTGCAGCAGTCTCTTAAAACTCATGAAACTGTTTTGTGGTAATTCCTCTGGCATCAGTATCACCTGATGGGCACTGGAACCATTATAGAACCCAAATCATTGGTTTTGCCCACCTGAACCCGCCCCTCCCACTTTTCCCCTCCAGGACTACAGCTGAGACATAGAACCCTGCATCCCACCCACTTTAAAAATGCTTCCAGTGCCCATGAGTACCACTGCTTCTTTAGAGATGTGTTCTGGGAGACTCTGTGAATGTGGCTGGGTGGACAATAAACTCTATTGAACCTTAAATCTTGAATCTCTTGAAAACGTGAAGCTGATGTTATTGCTTTTTCCGAGGTGTGTGCGATGAACTGGCCATCACTGCGTCAAACATAAACACATCTGTACCACATCTCATTAGGTCCATTGCATTTGTCTTATCAGAGTTATGTAAACCGCCAGGTGTAAAGGCCCATTCAACCTCATTTAGCAGATAAATGCAAGACAGGCAGGAAGGTAAAAGCCATTTGTCTTTTTTTTTATAGCTGTAGCTGAAGTGGTGTGTGTGCTGTTTTATCTTACTGTGCTAATTCAGTTTTGGCACAGGAATCTTTTGATTAATGGTTATTGCACAGAACAGTGTGCCACCATAATAAGGTGTAACAGCACTAACACACTTTAATGCCGTATGCATGTGCATCTTTCTAAATCAGACAAAATAATTATGTTCCTTGTTTTGATTAGTCCAGGACCTTTTTATAATGTACTTGGAAACACTTTTGTCGGTCAGAATCCCTCCTGACACATAATTCCCCAAAATGCCCTGAGTAACTGTGGCTACAGTACTAAAAGCAAAGGGGTTATTATACTACCAAAAAGTACTGATTCTGCTTGAAGATGTTCTCTGATGTCTCTGACTGCACAGAGATCCTCAAATGTTTTCTTTTGGGAAACGTCTTTATAATAAGTTGTTGTGGAATCATCTGCATATAAAAAGTTCACATAAATAGAAAGACTGCAAACCTGGTGGTTAGAGAACTGCTCCTGTGATCAGAAGGTTGTGGATTCAAATCCCAGGACTGCCAGTGGCACCACTGAGGTACCCTTGAGCAAGGTGCTATCCCCACATACTGCTCCCCAGGTGCTGTATTCCTGTCTGCCTGCTGCTGCACTTGGTGAATGGGTTAAAACCGAATGAATTTCACACTCTTCACACTGAATGCTGTTCACATGTGACAAATAGACACTTTACTAACTTTACTTTAAAGAAAAATGGACCTAAATACCACAACTAATTGACAGATTTCGGATTTTAGCTTTTAAAATTACATGCTGATACTAGTGAAGTGACTGTGTCTTCTGTCCTTCCTCTAAATGTCTGGATCATCTAATCAACCATACAGTAATCCCCCAGTTTTACGCGATTCCCCCAGGAGTCGAGGATTCAGTCACACGCAGATTTTTTTTGAGAACCAAACTGATAGTTTTACGAGGAAATACCCACAGCAATGTGGAAGCTGCAAATATCCTCTGCCTTTTTGTGCCAATAATTTTTTTTCTGGATGTTTTCACACAAGGGGATTCAGGGCAGTTCGGTAGATCTCCAGGAGACCTTTCCAAAAAGCCCTTATTTGTATTTTTAGGACGAGTAGATCAGGTTTTATTATCCGAAAACCTTTAACGATGCTGTCGTGTCCCAATACTTTTGACCTTCCAAGTTGCATATCTCAACGGGTTAAATTCGAATATGGGCTTACCTTTACATTTTCTTCAAGTTTAATGCATTAAACTGAGTTTAAAATGACATTAAAGTGTTCTGGGAGCTATAAAAAGGGCCTTTTTAGGTCTTTTTAAACCAAAACACACCACCACATTTTTTTTTTACTTTAGGCTTTTTTACTTTTTTTTTTTTAACTTTTTTTACTGAACTCCCCCTCCCAGGTTTTATAGCTGAGACAGCCCTGCGCCCCACCCACAGTAAAAATGCTTCCGCACCCATGAGCACCACTAATTCATGAGAAATATGTTCTGGGAAACTTGACTACCCAAGTCACTTTCTGATGCATCCTCGATAAAACAAAAATACCAACCACAACTAGGCAATGGCTGATGACATTTGAGAATGCAAGTAGAAAAAAGAATTTGTACTGAGAAACGCCAGGAATGCCGTTCTTTTTTTTTTTTGTTACGCTTCAAGTTAAAATTTCATAAAAGTTGAAACAAACCCCTGAGATAACTGTATGTCCCTGAATAAGAATTGACTGATTACGTCTTTCACAACAATCCCTCACTGAATCCATTGTTGGCTGCCTGAAATGCATTAGTAAGTAATAATGACTAGACAAAAAGAAATAGGAAGGATTAAAAGGGCATGAAGGTGTTTTAGTGTCCCAGTCATCATGAAATGTTCCTTTGTCTCATGACAATCGCTGTTCCAGCTAAGCTCTCTCATGACTAGGACGTCACCGTCCTCCTGCAGTTTCCAGGAGGTTAATTCTTCACTGAGCTGGACGTGGGCTGAACAGAAGGCCATTGATCGTGAGTGACTAAGGGCTAACTCCGCCTGAGTGCAGGAAACATCAACAAAAGTCCTGAGATAGCTGAGGTGAGCTCAGGGAGACGCGAAGGAGCTGTGGGAGAAAGGTTAGCATGCTCTAATTGCTTTTGCGCTAGCCCATCTGTTGTGATGTTTTTGACCTCCACGGAGCAGGAGCACTTGGTTCCAACAAAAGAAAGGCTGGGTCTAGGGCTCAGTGGCTGGTCTGTCACTTTATCACAGGTAGAATGGTCAGTGATCAGTGGTAACCTCCACTGACGTATACACCAGTGACGCACACCTGTATCTGTCCACATTATGGCAAATGCCTTATCACAGTGTGAATACAATAATCAGAAGATAATATAATCTTTATTCCGTTAGCTCATTGAAGGGACTTCAGCCTAGTGGGTCAGCTGTCCCCTGTGGCCTTAAAGACATTGTGGGTTGGGTAGACAAAAATTAACAGCGGTATATGGTGTACAATGAACTGTGATTTCCTTCAGTCACACTAGGCAGGTATATGAATTATTACTTTGCTGTTGCACTTTTTTTAGACGCGCCAGTGATCTGTTTAGAAGGGCCTTGTATCTGGGCTCTAAGACTAAATGAATCTGAAGGGCCAATTCTGGTAAAAATCCAGGTAAAAACATTCAGCAACGCTTATTAAAGTCAATATCATGAGTAAATACTGAATTGAACAACATACTATTGCTGTAGCCTGGTAGTTGGGGAGTTGCCCCTGTGATCAGAAGGCTGTGGGTTCGAATCCCAAGACTGCTAGTGGCACCCTTGAGCAAGGGGCTTCACTTGGTGAATGGGTTAAATGGAGGGACAGAAGTTCACACCGTTCTCGCTGCTCGTAAGGGACCATTTTACTTTACTTGTCCGGTCTGGATGCTTGTTCACAATGATATAATTAAAATCTAGATGTTTTACAGGAATATTACTACACTTTGATGCAAGAACTTAGTCTTTAAAATAATGGTAAAGTGTGATTAATATGACAAGAGATAAGAACAAAGAAGGTGATGAAGGTGCATTTTGAATTCAGGGTTATTTAAAAACATCTCACCTTTGCAGTATCACTACTTCCAAAAATAGTGCAGCCTACGCTGGCTTTCGGTGAGGCATGTCGGACATTTTTATACAGTACTGTGTAAAAGTCTTTGGCACCTGAGAAAATTGTACTTAAAAGCTGTTTACTGTTGGGTAGTGGTGTTAATTTGGTGTTAAAATGACAACAAATACAAACAACATTAATACAGTAAATGGTGGTTTTGTGTTTGGCAAAGTGTTCGCTGAACTATTTCTAGACCTATTTCCTCACGGAAGCCCAGTTTTACTTGTAGTTCCATCAGATACCTGGTTTGGCTCTTTTTAATTCAGTAGATTTAATTAGGTGTTGATTGTGGAATTTTGTGTTCTTCTAACAAGCTACAAAATATTAACTTCTTTTTAGAAAAATTTTATCTCGATACATTTGACTGCTTTCTTGTTTGTTTGCATTTATTCTAATATTCAGCTGGCAGAAAGAACCCACTGCTGATATACAGGTGCCTACGACTTTTGCACAGTACTGTATATTCTAAAAGAAACAGAGTAATCTCCACCAAGCAGGCCAAGGCTACCACTGGATTCCTTTAGGTGCAGCACAGGGCTCATTTTCCACCAAAAATGAGTCAGAAGATGGGAAGTATTTATCTGATATTGAAGCGTCACCTACAGCCACCACCTACTAAACCACTCATCGTGTAAAACAATGAACTATTTTATCAGGGAAAGTTCCCTTTTCTCCTAAAATCCCAATCATTAACACAAACACAAGTGTCATTTATAGTCAAATCACCAATACATTTAAAAGTGTTCGCTCCTGTAATGTTTTCCTGGCAGCAGCTCGTTATGACAGCCGCCAACCCCAGAAAATAGGCATTCTTTAATTTTTTTTATTTGCTTCCTGCTATTTTTATGCTTAATAGTTTTATTCTGTTCCTAAAAAACACCCGGAATAACCTTTGTTTATGATAATGGGTGATATAAATAGACTAACTTGATACACTGACGTCACAGAAGGAACTTTTCACTTTCCTTTATACAACCTCATTGTCCATTTTGCACATGTTGCAGAAGCACAATGGTAAATGATACGTTTTGTTCAGCCATGACACCATGACACTGCCCTCTGTTGTACCAAGTACTTGGGAATCCAGTGAAAGAATGCAGAAAACTTAATCTTTTGACTTGTTCTGAGTACGGTTGTCACAGTCATGCTGGAATAGAAAAGGTTCTTCCCCAAACTGTGTCCAAAATTGGAAGCATGGCATTATCCAGAATATCTTGGTCTACAGGAGCATTAAGATTTTCCTTCACTGGAAGAAAGGACTCTATCAAAAAAATAGTGAATTACAAACCCACCATGAAGGTCATGAATCTATAGTATTATACTGGTGACAGTGTAACCATGTCAGTCTAAAGCATCAAACTTGTCAGTCCCTACTTGTATCTACACCAATAAAGTTCTTATTTCACAGAGACGATATCAACTGTCTCAGTCCTAGTTCTCAGAGTGTCATTGAGCAACATTTATTGTGCAACTGAGAGTCCATTCTGGTGATGAGATCTCATGAATATTCATTAGTGGGTGAGGAAGCGTATATAAATACGAGGCTGTTTGGTTCTGCGCTGCAAAACCATCCAGGTAAGAAGCAGAACTTGTAAGAAGCAGAACTTGTTGTTCTTGTTGTTCAATAGAGGAACTGTAGCAGCACTAACATCACTGCCAGCAATGACAACAGACTTGTTTGTAGCACTGGAGGAAATGAGAAAGAGGAAGAGTTTAAAGCAGAGGATCGTGATTTTGACTAGTGTTACTGCTGTTCAGTAAAAATCGTATTGTTGATAACATGCTTCTATTCTTTTATTGAATAATTATGACTAATGGAAAATCCTTCCTATGAGAGTAAGTGTTGTGCAATAGTTTTCCTCCCTTCATGTGATGTTAAGTCAGATTGTGTGTTTTGGTTAATCATTGTCATGTTAGAAATTAGAATAAACAACAAAATTTTTCTCTCTTTGTTGCAGGAACCACAGCAGGAGTGACACAGAGGATATAATGGCGAGACTTACTCTCCTTGCAGGTAAGATATTGTTCGGCTGCATTTTGTGTTGCTATTTTTTTATAATCTGAGGTTTATATTCACTTTACTTTACTTTGAATGTGTATTTCTTTACTTTTTCAGGTCTTTGCCTGGTATTGGGTCATTTCGGTGAGTTTGTCTCTTAGAAATCAGGATTAATACGTTAGTATTTCAATATATTTGTCAGAACAAAATCTCAACTCTCCAAAATGGTAACTTTTTAGGGGGAAGGAAAATTTTTATTGGGTGTTAATGACTTTTTTTTAAGCGGTTTTGGAATTTTTCTATTGGTCTATCCATCAAAATATTTAGGTACAATGTAAAGGCAGTTTGTAAACAATGGGAGAAAAAATGGAGACACAAGATTAGGTTCAGACAGCACTAATATATTTACATACATATTTCATTAAAGCATTTTTTCCTAATACTTTTTTTCTTAAAACAGGTTCAGCCTCTCAGCTCATTTGCTACTTCACAAACTGGTCCCAGTACAGGCCTGGTACTGGGAAGTTTATGCCTGATAATGTTGATCCCAACTTGTGCACGCACCTGATCTATGCCTTCTCCGTCATCAACTACGCAAACCAGCTGGTGACCTACGAGTGGAACGATGAGACGCTCTACAAATCTTTCAATGGCCTGAAGCAAAGGTACACTTTCAGGGGATGACAGTGATGTGGTATTCTGGGTTATTTTGTATCAAGATAGCTTCTAAACCTAGCTCTAATTATTGGACTTGACAGAAATCCCAATCTGAAAACGCTTCTGGCTGTTGGAGGATGGAACTTTGGTACAACTCAGTAAGTCATATTAAATCATACTTTGCTGGATATTTGCAAAAGTACGAAAAAAGCTCAGTCCTGTGACCACAGCACTGCTCACTCTTCTCTCCAGGTTCACGACCATGGTGTCCACCCCAGCAAACAGACAGACGTTCATTCAGTCCTCCATCACGTTCCTGAGAACTCATGGTTTTGATGGTCTGGACCTGGACTGGGAGTATCCTGGATCCCGCGGCAGCCCACCAGAGGACAAGCAGAGGTTTACTCTTCTCTGTAAGGTCAGTGTTTCAGCTGTTACACTGTCACGGGACTCTCCAGTATCTTTTATCTCTCTCTACAGATTGTGTTTAATTGTATAATATGTGCTTCTGCCCTGTAGGAGCTTCTGGAGGCCTATGAGGCTGAAGGCAATGCAACTGGAAGGCCCAGGCTTCTAGTAACAGCTGCGGTGGCTGCTGGGAAAGGGACTATAGACACTGGATATGAAATTGCTGAAATTGCCAAGTAAGCCACAACCAGGCTTCAATGCAGGTCTTATTCAGTTTATTACATTTATATGGAACTGAAGTAGATTAATCAGTCATAATTACTTAAAATATACACTAATACAGCGTTTCTCAAACTATGGGCCGCGGACCGGTGTCGGTCCGTGAGAGAGTTCCTGCCGGTGCGCAGAGCCTCGCTTCTGCACCAATCAAAATTCAGTCAGATCAGGTCTGATCTCAGCGATGCGGTCACTGCGTGCCCCGCCCCCTCGACTTCACGGCCCACCCCTTGTTTCAGCATGCTAGAATGTTCAGCGTTCCCGACCCGCCCTCTGTCTCATATGTCATATGTGCAGGGCCCTGCAGCCCCAAAGCCTGACTTGACTGGTCCCCAGGACAAATAAGTTTGAGTAACGCTGCACTAATACATATAGCAGCCATCTTGTACTTATACTATTGTAAGTTTAGCATTTTATACAGCTTACATTCAAATGTTACTTTTTTAAAATAAGATGTGTCCTTAGGAAAGTCACAAGACTAAGTTTGGAGCTTATTTAGTTGACTTCACTAAGTTAAAGTAACTTTTTAGTCCATTTATCAGTACATTTCAAGATTATGATTATATAAAAGTAATGTGCATGTGTGGAAAAACATTTGATTATCCAAACTATTATACAGCAACGAGATTCCAAGCATCCCTTTGACAGGTTTCCTTTATGAAACAGGTATCTGGATTTCATCAGTGTGATGACCTACGACTTCCACGGGGCTTGGGAGACTTTCACTGGGCACAACAGTCCTCTGTACCGTGGTTCTCATGATAAAGGAGAGCTCATCTACTTTAACACTGTACATATGATCCTTCTTAACCACATCTTAAACACACAAGGAGACGTAAGATACAGGAAGATACAATGAGAAATCTGCATGTTGTTCCATTTTTCAGGACTATGCAATGAAGTACTGGCGGGACCAGGGTGTCCCAGTGGAGAAGCTGCGGATGGGTTTCGCAACATACGGCAGGACTTTCCGTCTGTCGTCTACAGCCAGTGAAGTCGGAGCGCCGGCCAGTGGTGCTGCTTCTGCTGGCACTTACACCAGAGAGGCAGGATTCTGGTCCTACTACGAGGTACACAGCTAATAAAAGTAGAAATAATTAAATACCAGCATTTAATGTAATTATATAACATTTTATATATATATATATATTTATACGTGTGTATACATATACACATTTATATAACATTTGTAAAGAACATGTATTATATGCTACTGCTGTGTTGTGTAGTTTTTATTCTATTCTATTCTGCTTTTTACTTTCTTCCACTTTGTCCACTTTGCTGCTGCAACAATGCAAATTTACCACCTAATAAAGAGACTAATTAAGGGTTATTTTATCTTATCTTATAGTAGGTGAAATGTCATTTACTTCAGATATAGTTAATCATACTATACGTGTTTGGTAGACTTTTGCTTGTTTAGTTGTTCACTGCAGCTACAAGGATAATGTAGCCCAAAAGTAAGGTACCACTGTGTCGCAGACATGAGGCTCATTGGAAATTGTACTACAGTTCTGATGGCACAATCTGATTGGTTGTATCTGCAGAAAAATGTTTGCTATGTTACTGCTGATTTTAAACTGCAGCTAACTGTTAATCAGTTCTACTTTAGCACAAAGTATATAACAAAAAAAGACTGAGACTGCATCAAATTCCCCAACCTGCCATCGTCCCCAAGAAAACTAACAGGAAAATTATATTGGAAAGCTTTTGCATTAATATTTTAGAAGAGTAAAATTTAATATAATCTGCCATTACAAAGTATTGACTCCATCTTATGTGACTGTGTTGCTGGTGTGTGAGAACTAGAGATAGAAGGCAGAAGTAAAGTAGTTCCTATACTCCACATTTTCTGTTTCAGTATTGATCCCCCCAGTTACAGTGTGTTTAATCTTCTTTCTCCATCAGATCTGCACCTTCATTCAAGGGACCACCATACAGTGGATCCAGGATCAGAAAGTACCCTATGCAACCAAAGGAAACGAGTGGGTTGGATTTGACACTCAGGAAAGCTACGAAACAAAGGTAAGTACACAAGCTCGTCCTCCGCTTTATGCATTATGGTCCTTCATCAATTCTAGGGACACCTTACTGGGCTCCTTCCTGTTTCAGGTGCAGTACCTGAAGGATAATAAGTTTGGCGGTGCCTTTGTTTGGGCTCTGGATCTGGATGACTTTGCAGGGCAGTTCTGCGGAAAGGGAAACTACCCCCTCATTAATCACCTCAAGAAACTCCTGAATTCAGGTATATAACTGTTACATAACTTTATGGTGGTCATAATTTACACCAGGGTGTATCACCAATGTCAGTAGTTTCTACTGACAGGTACATACTGTACTGCAAACAGATGACTGAACACCATTAGCTTAAACATTGTCAAGTACAGCATTGGACCTTCCTTTTGTAACTCAAGTACTTCTGGTGACTCTAAGTGATTTCCAGAGTGATGTATTTACACTGAGGTGTCCTGCAGCAGCAGCACTTTTACTTAAGCAGTGTTTAACATGTTTACCCCCACTGTTTATTATTACATTCATGAGTATTCGTAATTGTATTAATGACTAATATACTGCTGTTTTTGGACAGACCTTCCCCCTCTACCCTCTCTCCCTCCACCCGTTCCCACCCTTCCTGGAGTCACTGAGCCCAAACCTGATGAACCTCACCCAAGTACTGCCAGCATTAATCCCCCCATTGATCCCACTGCAGCTCCAGGCGCCGAGTTCTGCGAGGGCAGAGCTGATGGTACCTACCCAGATCCTAATGACAAAACGTCCTTCATCCAGTGTGCTAACGGCAGAACATTCAAACAGCTCTGCCCTGCGGGTACCGTTTTTAACAACAGCTGCAAGTGCTGCAACTGGTCTTAAAGATGCTGTAAGCGTAACAGAACGCAGGGCATTACCCTGACGCCTACAGGCACTTATGTGTATGCAAACCTGCAACTACTGGCTTCAAGTTACTTTGTTTTGCTAGCATAGATTTCTAAGCTGCTGGCATGATTAGTGCAAAACCATGCCCAAGTACTACCCTAACATTAGGGCATCATACAGCATCTCTCACTGTAAATAGCTATGGCGTGCCACTCTAACTTATCATTTTAACAACTGTTTGTGAGCTAACTGTATTAATAATGTCTTGTATTAAAGATTTTATATTTTACAAATGAAGTTTTTTTAACAACTGTCTTATTCACGAGCAAATACTAAATAAATACATCCGAGTCAATAAATATGAGGAAAATGAACATTTTATTGTTATTTGTAAGTGATTTCAGATTAAATTAGCCTTCATGAATCTGCACCACCAATATTCTCATTGGATGTAGCGTTTTAGTATATCTACTGTGTTTACTGAACCAAAAAAAAAAAAAGATCAGGAATACGGCACAACTAAAGCATACATGTAAACAAAACAGAAATACTTCATGTATGTGTTCTGATTGACACCAGTAATTCATGGTCCTTATTTTGGAAAACAGCTGGTCTGATGTTAGTCTTGAACAGTCAAAAGTTCCATTCAGTTTAAACCTTAATGATCTCTCCACCCAGAATAATTACAAACCTGCTTAGGGGCCGTTCACATATAGCGTCTTTTGCGCGGGCAAGTCCATTATTTTAAGTGTAGACGCGCGGCAGCCGTGCTCATAATGGAAACGACGCGGTCGCAATGCGCCCGTTTTTTTCAGGCGCGTCCGTGCCGCGTCGAAAACATCTCAACTTTTCAGAATGCCGCAAGCGCACCGCGGGTCATGTGACAAGATTCAACCAATTAGCTTCCTCGCCTTTTCCGTTACACTGACGCCTCAGCAGAAACACGGAGGAGCAGTCCATCATTGTGCTCCAGGGATTTCTTGAACTTTATGATTTGTCAAGCCCCCAAACTTTGCCTAAAATATAACCCAGCCGGTCCTTGTCGAGTCTGAAATAGGCTTTGAACCTCCCGTTGTCCAGACGGAGCTCCTGGATCAGCTGGTGAAATTCCCCATGTTGAAGAATGGTTTGCACCCAAGCACTACGGCGTTTTTTTCTTTTCTATGTAAAAAAAGCGTGCAGTAGAGTTACAGCAAGGGTTTTTCGTTGGAGGAAATGGAGAGCGCGGCTGATGGTTGCTTAGCAACAACAGACGCTTCCGGAGCGCAATCGCCCAAGCGCTTTTGGAAAGAAGGAGAAAGCGACACGCCTAGCGGTTTCCACGCGTTTTAGCCGCGATATGTGAACTTCATTCCAAATTACAAATAATGCGTGTAATAAAATTGTTGAAAGTAATTAACAGTGCAGATATAAAGTGAAAGGAGACCATATTAATCCTTCATGGTTTCCAGAGAACAATAACCTGCCTAAAAACTTCAGTGCAGTGTGCTAGGCTAAAAGTCATTGGTCTTAAATAGGTTGTTTTCATTGTCTTTGTAGGTCAGTTAATGTGCTTTTGATTGTTTTTTTTACTACTGATTGTATCAGTGGTAAAATAAAACAGATTCAAATATTAAAACTACAATACAGAGATACAATATATGAACAAAAGTATTTTAGGGTTTGGTCTAGGCCCCTTACTTCCAGTGAAGGGTACTCTTAATGGCATGAACTGGAACGGAGATTGTGAGCCAGGCCTTCTCATCCAGCATCAGTGCCTCATAAATGCTCTACAGAATGAATGGGCACAAATTCCTACAGAAACTCCAAAATCTTGTGGAAAGCTCTCCAAGAAGAGTGGAAGCTGTTAGAGCAGCAAAAGTGTGAGACCAACTCCATATTAAAGTTTATGTGTTTGAATGCAATGTCATTACCGTCCCATGTAATGGTGAGTTGTCCCAATACTTTTGTCCATATGTACTACTGTACAATTAGCCTTTCTCATCAAGAAGGGTCATTCATGATTGTCTCTTGGCAGTAATAATAGACCAGACATCTTATTTTGATGCCTGGCAACAGCATGTAAACAGCAGCTTGTCCTTGTCTTTTAAGGCATATTCTACTTATTCTAATCCCCAGACATTCTTGATTACCATGAATCGTAAATTAATTGTCTGTATAACAGACAATATTTTCTTTGAACGGGTAAAAAGAGTGGATAACCTGTCGATGACAGAAACCAAAGAGCAGCTGATGAAGCACATAGTGCTTCAGCAGCCGCTCCTTGGTTCCTGTCATCGACAGGTTATCCAAGCTTAAGGAGCTTAAGGACAGGTTACATTTTTGCAAACTGAAATGTCAAAATATTATTTTTTCTACATCATATTTTCTACATCCTTCATTTTTCTACACCATTCAAAAAGATTTATTTATAAAATCTAAAGGCTAAACTAGGGCTGGGCGATTTGTCCTAAAATCAAAATCTCGATTAATTGAACATTTTAACTCGATTACGATTAATGAACGAT
>JBBPDE010000134.1:18003109-18015204 GCA_037974605.1 Nannopetersius ansorgii
TAGACTCCAACTGCCACTCTAAATACCTTCATTTATTATAGCACATTCTCTGTCCTGCCATTATTTGCATTGTTTATCTTTGTGTTTGCAAACTGACCAGCTTTGCTGCTGTAATACAGTATCTGTCAAAATATTGAATTAATTAAAACTTGTACCATAGCTGCTTTTGTTGACTTCACTAAGTGTTGTCCTGACGTTTCGTTGCTCTTGTGTTTTTCTTGCACATTTTTGTTGCACTATGGTCTTGGAGAAATGTTGTTTTGTTTCACTGTACACTGTAGACTGTATATGGCTGAAATAACAACAACCTACTAGACTTAACTTCACAACTATTAAACTCTGCTTAATAAGTTAGACTGACACAAGTAATATAAGTTACATTGGCAAATCAAGTTGTGGGTGGTAGTAGCCTTGTGGGTAAAACACGTGCCTTTGATCCTCCACTTTCTACCATTGTGTCCTTTAGCAAAACACTCTAAGGGTCTCTAAGATGACTGTCCCTGTAAATAATGATTGTTTTGGATAAGAGTGGCAGTCAAATGCCCCCTTTAAGTTCAATGAACACCTTTGTGTTGAGTATGACATCTGATAGCAGGTTAAGTTTAGCCAAAGTTGGGGCAACAAAATTACTTTATTTTGAAAGTGGGAGTGTTCTGGGATGGGGAAGCCAAATTATAAATACAATCTGAACCACGTTGTATCGTTTTAATCTGACAAAAGGAGAGGGCGGGGTTGGAATCACATTTCAGCAAATTGGGGGTGTTGAACCCCCACCTAAACAACCCCATGTGCTACTTTGCTAAGTCTCTAAAGGGAGCCATTTAAATGTGTGAAAATCCATGTACATTTAGGTTTTTCCAGAATGTAGGAATCTTGTGATATTTCTTATTGTTTACAGTGTAATATATGAACTGTTGTTATGAAATCAATATATATTTTAAAAGGCTGTGAAAAAATATATGTCAAAACTATAACACACTTCCCTGCTGAGCTTCATACAATGTCATTATTGTAACCCACTCCCCAGCTGATCCCTCTGAGTTCAGACATTCTCTACCAGTTACTGTAATTGTTATATGGTATGCAAGTACATGCTGCCAAAAGGTTAAGATAATAAACACACTTACCTGTATTTCCACATCTTCTGTGTATGAGCAAGTGGAAGAGAGAGAAGACAGACAGACAGACAGACAGAGAGAGAGAGAGAGAGAGAGAGAGAGAGAGAGAGAGAGAGAGAGAGTCTGGTGAGTATGAGGGAGGCTGAGGCATGTAGGAGAGAAACAGAAATTAATTTCAGGAAATCCGGTAAGATAAGACAACTTTGAAATTGAATACACACATATTTTTACTATACAGCATAACACACTTTCCAGCCCATTCTCCAGGAAGAGTATTCGTTTTCAATGCGTTCTCTCAGGATTGAATATATCCTTTCATTTTCTTAGTTCTCTTATACATCATTTTTATATATAATTTTCTTAGTTCTCTTATTTTAGAATATTTCCAAAATTCTATTCCACTTGGCTAAAACAAGCCAATAATTAAAAATGTATTTAAAAAATCACTTGATGTTCTTAGACAATTTCTACTGGAGCTCTCAGTCTGTTCAGGGCTGTTGCTTTGATCACCGTGACGCCATTTGAACACCTTTGAGGTTGAAGCAAGTTACATCCTTTTTTAGTAATACAGTTATTTTCCTTTTCCTTTTGGGTTATTATGTGACAGTTGTGTAGGCTGCCAGATAATAAGCCTCCGGAGCTCTTTTTTGTATGTAGATTCTCAGGCCCCTCTCTTGAGTTCGGAAAATCTCCCTGAATTTCTGAGTTCTCAGGGTTGGCAAGTGTGTGCAGCATGTCTTTGTGAGTGGCAAGTAAGAAAAAAAAAAAAAGTTTAAACCTTCCTTAAGAGTGGAAGAAAGGAAAAGGAGAATGCGAATGGGCCCCAGCGTTGACCAAGCCTCTTTCTTATTTTCTTCAATGAGTCCTTGTTCTTTACCTTGGCTGCATGCCTCTGCTTCTTGGATTGAAAGAATACAGAAGGGGTGGGGTGGGGGGGTCCTTTTGTACGTGCCCTCCCACCCTTCCTCTCAAGATTGGAACTCCAGCTGATATCTGAGCTGCACAGCAATCAGAGGCTCAGTTTTTATAGCGCAGTTGTTCT
The DNA here is from genome assembly GCA_037974605.1 of Nannopetersius ansorgii. Classification (NCBI taxonomy): domain Eukaryota; kingdom Metazoa; phylum Chordata; class Actinopteri; order Characiformes; family Alestidae; genus Nannopetersius; species Nannopetersius ansorgii. The sequence continues at coordinate 18,005,270 of JBBPDE010000134.1, forward strand.
TTTTTCTCATTTTTCTCCGGCGCTGCTCTGTCATATAAACTATTTTTGCATCCTCAGAAAAGAACACATACAACCACAATTTCCATCGCCCTCGTGGAAAACGATCGACCTAAAATTTAATGTAGAGTGGATTTAGTTCCATTGTAGGTATGTACAAACTGTCAGGTTCAGAAATTGCCCTCACCTGATGGACTCCTAGGGTCAAAGTTCTCCATTTTCAGTTGTTTTGTTTCAGTCAAGTTAGCCAGCCAACAGTGAACTGATTAATACTGGAAAGCACTTTATGTTCAGTTTTGAAGTCAGTCCATCAGAAGACCATCCACGCTTTCTTGCTTGCCCTCAGGAGTCTTTTTCTGCGAAGCGGTGCCACAAGGACAGCAGGTGCTTTTTCTGTCCTCTGAGCCATTTTCTATTTCCCTCCTGCACACTTGTTTCGGTTCCTTTCTTCAGGCCTTCACTTCTTACCAGAAATCCGACCAGGCCCTCCAGGAGACCCGGCAGCAGTGCTGAAAAAACGACAGAGAGACAGAGACAGAGAGAGAAAGAGGTGATGAAGAGGAGTCAGAGTTGGAGAGTGTTCCATAGCATGCCATCTTCAGAACTCTTTGCCTGTTGACAAGGAGCGAACGGGACGGAGGAAAGGAATGAAATGAGGACCGTCAAGGAATGTAAAGACAGAGGGATTATTTTGCTGCCTCCATTCTCCTCTGCATCCCTCCACTGCTCTGTGCTTTATCCTCACAGCTCTCTCTGCAACAGTACACACACACACACACACACACACACACACACACACACACACACACACACACAGTCTCCTCTCCTCCTCCCCCTCCTCTCTCTTCCTCTGTCAAATAGACACAGCAGCTTAGTTCATTACTATTCACCGGCTCTCTCCGAGACACGCATCGCTACTCTACAGAGAGAGGGTGGTCGAGACAGAGAGAGAGAGAGAGTGTGAGCAGGAGAGGGTAGGTGAATACACACGGAGTATTTAACAATTCTCCAATAATCCCATGTTTACTGGTACGGTTTAAAACATAATGCAGGTTTTGATGCATGTTTTCCATGAAGACGCAAAAAGATCAGAAAACTCTTTTGTTGGAAATAAAGGGATTTAGGGAATTTCAAATACACACTTTCACGTAAATAATATTCTATCACAATATAATAGTTTGTTCCGGTTTACTGAGGCTGGGAACCACAGTGCAAATTATGTACACATTTCAATTTAATATGTTTTGCTCTTTTAGTATTTCTATAGGTTCGCCCACAACCAACAGCAACATAAACATAAACAAAGGGTGTGTGATGCAACATGTGGCAATACTGTAGTGGAGTTGCGGTGGATGGTGGTCCACCCCCATCCTTGGATTTGGCAGAAGTCGGATTTGAATCACTATGCACTGCACTACTTATTAAAAGTTCTCCTTCCACCATCCACTGAAAACTGTCACAACCGATTGGCTAAAGCTGAGAAGGGTGGGTACGACTAAGCCTCTAGTGCCGCGTCCCCTCTCCCACCGTTGGCTGCGGAATGATCAGTTTTGCATGGCTGAACACTTGGCAGCAGTGTGGGAGTTATGGGGGGTGAGGGCACCGGAGTCACCCATGTGAGTCCACCTTCAGACTCCTAAAAGCTCGCTTTGCTCTCCAGTAGCTGCCTCTGGAGGGCCGGCCCGGTGCTTACAGGATCTTTCCAGAGAAACTGAAAGAGCATTTTGTTACACATACATTCTAAAACATCTAAAACACTGGGAAGTCCAGCAGATCTTTAGCTGTTAGCTCAGATGTTCTCACCGATGTTTCTTACCGTGTGATCCGAGTGCATCTGTAAAGGAGCACAAGAAGCAACAAATGCTGTCAGTCTAATGTTGGTAACAGCTTTAGAGCATTTAGAAAAAGAACTGGTAAACCTTATAGAACCTATAGAAAATGGAAAGAATCTTCCAGAAGAACATTCTAGAACAGTGTGAAAGGAGATGAATGTCATAGGACTTCTTGAGTTAGGAGAACATTCTAGAACAGTAAGAGAGAGGAGGGGTAACATTCTACAAAAGTGAGATGGGAAGTAACACTCTAGAACACTGTGAAAGGAGGGGAAATTCTACAAAAGTGTTAATACGTAGAGAACGTTCTAGAACAGTGTTAATGAGTAGAGGACATTCTAGAGCAGCAAGAAGGCAGGGGGATATTCTAGAACAACATGAATGATACACACAGTCTAATCCGTACCTTAACATCACTCTTTAGTGCATCCCAGAACCGAAACAGTTAGATCTCTCTTACATACAGTCTCAGAAAATATACACACACTTTTTAAAATATACACTCTTTATTACACCACTAAGACTCTTGAGTGAGGAATAACTTTGTGGGAATTAACTTTTTAAAAGTTTAATAATGCTTTAATAATGCTAACTTATAATGTATATATTTTTATAATTTTATCATTTGTTTCCTAGAGCTATGTGTCTAAGCAAAAAAACATTTAGGAACCTTCCTTTTTATTTGGACAGTTTTAGAAACCTATCTAAGCACATGACTGCAAACAGATAGTACATGGTGAAGTTATATACACTTGTTTCACACTAAGCATTTAAAAAGCCAGTTCACATCAGATCAGAGTTTGTAGTTTAGTCTGTTCGCTTTAATCTAATATTAAGTTTGGAGTGTCCCCGAGCGAGGTCATTATTGCTGATACCTGTTTCTCAGATCTGTTGCTCCCTCTGCTGAGAAGAATGCACCTCGGGTTTGTCGTAACAGAGGGGCAAGCCAGCTGAGGGATAGGCAATGGTAAAGTGATAGAAGGCAGGATTTAAATAGGAAAGGTCAGGAAAACTTAAACATTCAGTGGATTTAAAAAAGGAAGCATTGAAATGAATCTCTCTCTTTTTATCTCTCTGTGTCTCTCTCTCCCTCTCTTTCTCTCAGCTGTCAGTCTGCTCTGGTCCAGTCCGGCTGGGCTCTATTTTAAGCCGGGGCTCGCTGGGGGGATGGATACTCCTGGGGTGAGACAGTGTTGCAGTGAAAGCCCTGTCCACAGTGCCTGGGAGATCACACACTGCTGGACTCCTTCATACTTCTGCATCTCCTGCAAAAAATCAAACCATTACAATCAACAAGCAGAACTTGCAGTTATCACAGCGATAACAAATTAATGCTGCATAATTTTGTAAATAGACCAAAGTGTAATTCATTATACAAGTGGCAAATTACATAATTACTCCACATTAATGGTTACTCATTAGCAATCAGTGTGAGGCTGCTGATCACGTTACAGTATTAAGCCTCATTGTACAATAAACTTTAACTATGTAACTAATCCAATGCATGATATTTCCATGGAGCATGAACAGTTGTGTATGTGATCTGAGCGATTTCTGTTTGTTTTCTCACGATCTCCACACATTTCACCGATTGTGTGCAAAGCTTTTGAGGTACCCAGGTCTTGTCTTTCATATAGAGCTAAAAGAAACCTCATCACAGACAAGGGCTCAGTCTGTGCAGCGCTGTGGCCATCTTATCTTCCCTCAGACAGCCGGCTGCATCTGACCACCATCTGGAATGTTCTAGGACCATCAGAGCGTCCCACCTAAATCTGGACGTTCAAATGGCGGCCGGCGCATCAGGCCAGGCTGATCAGCACGCAGGCTTGCTCTTGTGTTAAAGGGCAGCATGCAGGCTTGCTCTTGTGTTAAAGGGCAGCTGTTGCTGCCTCACATCTCCACGGACTGTTTCTCCGTCATTTAAAACCGTCACAGAAAACCTGGGCACAGATAGAAGGGGCCGGTCCTTTCCTCTGATGTTTTTTTTTTTGCCTTCACCCACAACACAAATGCATTTGGCCCAAAAAATGTAAGTGGAATTCCACCAATGTTTCAAAATGTATGCTTAATTAAATGGATGGGACGTAATAAAGATTAAGACAAACCTAACTAAGCTCTCTCACAGGAGTTCGTGTGAAATGTTTTGTTCTAGTGAGTTTTAGCAAGTCAGAATTGTTCACAGTGGAGATGTGAGGAAGCAGACAGCTGAAGAGTTGAAGATCATTATAGATCTGTTGCCTCAGGCATTTTACAGTGGTTTTGATATAGGTTTGTTCCAAAACATATTATTAACGATTGTAGCATCACATACAAAACCTCGGTTCACTGGTTGCTCTCCATAATAAATAAAATGTCTCTTTTGTGGGGTTTTCTGACATTGTGATTACTGGTTCCTATCACAGCTATAGGAAAGAAACCGGAGTAACTTTGAGGTGTGTGGTGATTTTATAATCATCACACATCATACCACTCTGAATGAATTGACACTTCAGTCATTAAATAATGAAGAAAAATTACAGTTAAATCAATGGAGTCCCCATTAAGATCTTGTGCCTCTGGGACTGTACAAATGAATGTGTTTGTTGACAAATAATACCATGCAAGTCTTTGGCCGATAAGGTTAATAAGGTGTACTTGTGCTAGAATTGAAGAAATCTTGGGAAGGATAAGATAAGATAAGATAAGATAAGATAACCCTTTATTAGTCCCATAAGTCAGAATTTGAATTGTTAAAGCAGCAGTGCAAAAGAAGGAGATTTAACTGGATGAAATCAGACAGATATTGCCAGGTTTCAGTGAGAAGAAAGATGTCCAGCTTCTTATCAATGATAATTTCACTGAGATAAGGGGCTTTGTCCGATATCGAGCGACAGTTCAGAAGTGCAAAGTGACGTACAGAATTCAGGTTTACAGCACAATGCTGGATACCAGCTATTACCACACCGTACTACAATATTAAAAGTCCACTACATAAATAATACGTATAATAGTAGGCATAATAATAATAGTATGTATGCATGGGCCCCGGAATCATTGTACCATTTAGACCAAGAGCTACTGGCACCCCTGATACTCCCACCCCCTTAGACAACACGGCCGAGACTTTGCTAGCCTGCACCAGCATCACCCACACACACTCTCACCCACACACACCACCCTCAGTTAAACGATTAACGATACTGGCTGGACTAAGATTATAAGAGACTACACCACAGTATAGTAATTCACAGTGATTGGGATAGTAATAGTGCAGTTCACACTATTATATACAGTGAATTGGGATAAATAAGCATTTATTCGAGTGGAAACTAACATTAGAACAAATACAAAAATGAGCTCAGCATATCTCAACTTTACCATAATTGTAGTTGCTTTTTACTATATTTATATTTAAGTTATATATTAATAGTGTTATCACTGATCAAAAACACCCTTACTGCCAGGATAAAAAGGCTTAAACAATGTTTTGGCTTTGGTTTTATATTGTTAAAAAAAATCATTCCTTTCTTTTTCAGCCCCTGTAATGTTCCTTTACGGTGGAGAACTGATAGAACTGATGGAGCCGGACAGGTTTGCTGTTTAAAGGAATACCTTAATATGTTTCAGACCCAGCCTGCTCAGTGTGTAGCATGTGGTCAGTGTAATGCCTTTCCCTGTCTATTGCAAAAACAGAAAAGCTGATGATCCATAGCACACTTGCAATAAATACCAGCAGTCAGATGCTGAAGTCAGGTGTCAGAATTAATGTGGCTATAAATGCAGCAGATAGAGATTACATAGAAGCATGCAGCATATACTTCTGAAGGGAGGGCTGCACTCTCGCCCCTCTGACTGCAGTAGAACTTGGCCAGCACAGCAACAAGGGACAGCAGAGAGTCCAGAATCCTCGCTCCCCGTGCACAGCCCGCTGAAGCCCATTCTCACGCCTGTCAGGGCCTGATTTATCTTGTTTAGTGGGGTGAGATTGGCTTTCGGATAAAGCAGAGGATATAGTCCTGCGTTTGCCTTGAGGCAGTGAGATAGATAGGCTGCCTTGGTGTGTCATGGTGCGAAGGATTGATTTGTGGTCGGTTGTGGTCTGGGGGATATGGGATTCTGGGGAAAAAAACACAGACACTGCTTTTATTCTTTTTAAACCTTTAGGAAAGTCTTTTTTCATCAGTATTGTGTTGATGCAGGACGGAAGCAGATGTGACTCCTTCCCAACACTTTGGCTTCATTTAAATGTTTAAGTGTAAAGTGTGCAATTATCATATGCTAACACAGCAGACAGTGTGAACAGCATTAAATTATCTGCATTTAACCCGTTTGCCCAAGTAAAGCAGCGAGCAGTCAGGAACAAAGCACCCAGAGAGCAGTGTGTGGGGACGGTACCTTACTCAAGTGTTCCTCAGTGGTGCCACTGGCAGTTCTGGGATTCGAACCCACAGCCTTCCAACTGCAGGGGCAACTCCCTAACCACTAGTCCATCAGCTTTAATAAGCATGAATTCTGTTCAGGCCTGGACTAATGCAGGGGACACAGCTGGACTGTGTGACTCATGAAAAACACATTTTAAATGAAATGATGTGTTAAAATGAGACATTTGATTGGTTGTCAGTCTTATGTGTTGCAATATAATGTACAATGTGGAAATGTAAATGCAGATGCTAAATATACAAAGCATTCCGCATGTTCCTGGCACAGAAACGGACAATGAAAACAACCACTCTAAGTGTCAAATGGTTATAGCAGAGTCCAGGTTTTGGCAAAAATGTTAAAATGACTCTTTTTAACACAAACAAAAATGTACAAGTGCTCTGCTAACCATCATGGCTGGGATGAAGTGCTGTGCTTGACTGACATCTAGTGTTGACAAGGAGGAACCACCATTTTCACTCTCAAACAAAAACTTAAGGAACTGCCAAGTAGTCACAATGAATTCCTCTTTGCCCAGGTCATAAGTAGACAACCTCCATCTTGTTCAACCAAGATCATGCACTAAAGGATTTGACCTTCTGTTGCATCTACGAATATAGTTTCCTATATTTTTGGTGCCACTGTAGCTGGAGATGGGAAGGGACTTTTCTAAAAGTTGCATATTAATTTTGCTCTTCTTCACAAATGTCTTCTGTTACTGTATGACACGCCCATGTATTGGTTTTCAAGTGAGGTAGGAACAAACCACTTTCTGAACAGTATCTTGACAAGGCAAGGTGGCTTTTAGGAGGCCTCAGCTTGTTGTGAATCATTTGTGGTGTAGTGCCACCTAGTGAGTAACTTCAGAGCAAAACTCTAGCCAATACCTTGTTAAATCAAGGATCACATTTCACAAAATTCGACTTACTACAATACCACATTCTTTCCACGGGGTGCTGCAACTAACACTTCAATTTCTCAAAAGAAGATTATAATACTTGGTTACATTTGGTTACACTTGATCACATGGTGTGGAGGTAGCTCAGCCTCTGGACCAAAAGGTCGAATCCTACCCACCACCATTGAGTCCCTGAGCAAGACCCTTAACCCTAAGTTGCTCCAGTTAGAGACTGAAAGTCGCTTTGGACAAAAGCAGCAGCTAAATGGCGTAAATGTAAACATCTCCTGAAGTTCCAATTGCCCACTAATGGCCATTCAAATTCAGCAGCCAGTACTTACCTGTGCCATGTCATGTAAAGTGTCATAATGTCATATCACTGCCATATCCTTTAAATGAATCCCAAATTTGATCAAGTTTTAGCCATGGAAGTGCAGCAACCGTCACATTCAATTTGGCTTGTCTGCCAGCAGCCAATCAGAATTCAGCAGCCTGTACAGGTCAGTGTGAATAGACAATCTTAATTAAATACGGTGGGCACAATCATAATGGCATTTAGATCTTTTATCTAATTTCTAACCAATAAGCCATTAGACGAGCCACAACAGTTTTCTTCTCTTCCTCAGACATGGTCTGGTCTTACTTCAGGCTTCATCGTTAAACTAAACATGCAACAAACTTCTCAGTCAATACTGCTTTAAAAAGACTTATTTATTGAAACAAAAAAAACATTACATTATTAAATAACTTCTGTGCTGGTCATATTATGCACCGCTGTGTGGTACATCTAGTTAATAACAATATTGAACCCATAAAACACACAGATAGCAACAGATAGCAAATAAATAAATTCAGTGGGTGGTCTGGTAAAGTTGCACATAATTACTCTCAGTAAACTCATACAAGCTTACACAGAAATGCATACAGTAGAGGTAACATTTAGCAACTTCTGTGGTTGTCATACTACACACCACTGTAGTGTGCATTTAGTTAATAACAATGCTTAACCAATAAAACACAAAATTGTTACAACAGAAAATAAATAAATCCAGTGGGGAGTCTGGTAAAATTACTCAGCACTTTCAGCTGTTGTGAAAAGGAGCTCACTATCGGGTCACGCTGTAAGGATCCAGTCCTCTGTTTCCAATAAAATCAGACTTTACACTTCAGGGAATTTCTTCTGCTCGAGTTCACTGTGTTATGAGTACAAAAACTCTATTGAAATGAGGAGAAGTCTGGCTATAAAACATCCTATATGTCGTGTAACTGTCTTAGATATGAACCAGGATCTAATATACAATATTGCACATCTTGCCAGACTTTTCTGGAACTGGCTTTGGACTTGGAACTGTTGGTGGTACTGGAATTAGTGATGGAACTGGTTCTGGAACTGTAACAGGGGCTGAGACAGGTTCTTGTGCTGGAACTGGGGCTGGTAATGGAGCTGGAACAGGTTCTTGTGCTGGAACTGGTTCTGGTAATGGAGCTGGAACAGGTTCTTGTGCTGGAACTGGGGCTGGTAATGGAGCTGGAACAGGTTCTTGTGCTGGAACTGGGGCTGGTAATGGAGCTGGAACAGGTTCTTGTGCTGAAACTGGGGCTGGTAATGGAGCTGGAACAGGTTCTTGTGCTGGAACTGGTTCTGGTAATGGAGCTGGAATAGGTTCTGCAGCTGGTTCCTCTACCATAGCTGTCTTCTTAGATGTTCCTTTTTTGAGGTAAAAAATACGTATGTGGTCACAGTGTAACACAGTGCTAGTTAGGTTCACATAATAAGATGTGTTTGATACTAAAACATGTACAAAAGCTGCATTTTTACCTCTGAGGTGCTTTCTGTGGAAGTGGTGACAGAGCACCAGGCCAAAGAAAAGGATGAAACCAATGCAGCTGGTGATCATCCCACACAAGAGGAAACTATAACTGCCTGCCGTCTGCATGATCTGTGATAAATGGGTTCACATAAATACTCTCAAGAAACTCACACAAGCTGACACAGAAATGTATACAGTAGCGGTAACAAATCTGATGATTCTTACTGATCCAACCAACACCTGCAGGACCATTTCACCCATCCCAGCACTGGTCACCAGGACTGTGGTAGCACATCCTGAAAAGAACAGGGTGATGAGGTGTTTGTGTATTTCACAGTGACAGTAAAATGACACATAATTATAATTTTTTGTATTAATCAGGTTAAGATTAATTTAAGGCTGAGTAATTGTTAAATCTAAGGTTTGGCTTAGGTTCAGGGTTTGAGAGTGTAGTTTTATAGTTTATACCCAAAATAAGTTGTGTGTGTGTGTGTGTGTGTGTGTGTGTGTGTGGTGGTGGTGGTTGGGGTGTCCTGTAAGGTCTGAACTACTGAACTATATCACATCTTATAAAAGAAATATGGATTAGGGTTAGGATAAGCACACCATTATGTAGTGATAGCTATGTACATTTCAATTATGAAAACTATCTGAGTCAATGTGTTTACCCTGGTAGTCCAGAATGTCCTCTGTATAGGCAAGCATGCATGGGAAGATGCAGCTAAGAAACAGGCCCAGCAAACATGTTCCAGCAAAGAGGAACATGCTACTGTGGTAGAGAATCAGCAGCAGGAGTGCAGTGATTATCACACCAGCCTGAGGAACACAATCACGGAGATAGTGAGACAGAGAGAGAGAGAGAGAGAGAGAGAGAGAGAAAGAGAGAGAGAGAGAGAGAGAGAGAGAGAGAGAGAGAGAGAGGGAGAGAGATAGAGAGAGAGAGAGAGAGGGAGAGAGAGAGAGAGAGAGAGAGAGAGAGAGAGAGAGAGAGAGAGAGAG
>JBBPDE010000134.1:18037269-18047944 GCA_037974605.1 Nannopetersius ansorgii
GGTTGAATTTCGTGCTGTTCACACTGTGTGCTGTGGTGTGTTCACGTATGACAAATGGTCACTTTCACTTTCACTTTACTCATCCCTTTATTTTAGGCTCTGTCAGGTTTTCGTCAGATCCACGTCGTGGACATGGACACTATTGATGTATCCAACCTGAACAGACAGTTCCTTTTCAGGCAAGGCTGCAGTCTTTGCACCCACTTGTCTGTGTCTTCAGCCTGGCATTGCATTGAAATCACATGTGTAGCATTTGCAGTTGACCTTGGGGTGTTTTATTTTTTGCTCATCTTTTTCAAAGGTCTAAAGATGTAGGCCGTCCCAAGGCTGAGGTTGCTGCTGACTTTGTAAACAGTCGAGTTCCTGGATGCCAGGTTGTACCGTATCCTTCACAGCACGAGTACTGAATATTGAAACAAGTGACCCACTTTTTCAGTTTTAAAGCAGTGATGGAGTCATATTTCTTAACCTGCAATTCCATAGTCACTTCAAGAAAATTCAAGATTTTGATGAATCTTTTTACAGACGTAAGTTTCATATCCAATATGTATTGTCCTATAATTAGTTTGGTCTATTTTTAGTGGCTAAGTGCCCTCACAATTAAATTACATTATGCAGCTTAATTAATCTACAAACAATTATAATTACAGTTTATCTGTTAAGTGTATCAGGAATGATTAGTTGCTAGTTTGCATTATAAATTTATTGTTAGGATTTTTTGCTGCTGAAAACAATAATGTTGGGGTTTTTTTTTATTGGTTTTTGAGGGTTTTTTTTACAGTAGAATATTTTGTTTCTCTTAGAACTGCTCAGTATGAAGGGCAATACATTGTTGTATTTAAATAAAGTAAATAATAAATTTTTTTATAAAACCTTTTGATTGTTAATTAATAGGTTACTTGATTGGTAAATGAATAATGACATCTGTTTATCTTGTTTTGCTCTGACTTTTGCATAGAATTCCACATTATTGTGTGTGGGTTAGACTCAATCATTGCTCGCCGCTGGATGAATGGAATGCTGGTTAGTGTATTTTTTTTTTTTCTTGGTTTAATTTATTCATTTATTTGCTTTGTCATATCATCTCAATGTTCAGTCATTAGAAATGGGACAGTTTACTCCAAAGTGATGGAGAATTATAATTAGAGGTGGGCATAGATTAATTTTTTTAATCTAGATTAATCTCACTGTAATCTTGGAATTAATTCAGATTAAAATGGCTCATTTGAATACTGCTGAAGGTCTGAAGCCACCCCCCCCACAGTCATCATTCTACTATTTTAAATTATATATTAGGCGCCGGTTCGGTGCTTGTTTTAGGGGCCGGCACCAATTTTGTATTCTGTGGAAAAGCGTGGCACTGGTTCCAAAATTGGGAACCGGCACGGAACCAGTGCAGTGGAAAAGGGGTACTAGTGACGTCCCTGTTTCACAGTAGGCAGCTTGCGTAGTATAGAGCCAGCTCCCAACCCAACTTTGTGAATAGATTAACGGCGATATTTTTTTATCACCCGATAAGAGTCTCACATTAACGCAGTACGTAAACGCCGATAATTATAATAGTATAAAAAATAAACATTGAAGTAAGAGAAGAATGCTACATATAGGGCAGTGTGAATATAAAGCTACTTATGTGTACTGTGTCCTTAATGGCACATTGCTACTACGGTGTCAACATGAACACACAACCCTTTCTGCAGTAAGAAACTGGAATTAATATAAGGTTAGTGTGCTTTTGACTGACTGCTTGTGTGGGCTTTCCTCAGTTGTCACTGCTTGTGTATGAAGATGGGGTTTTGGATCCAAGCTCCATCATCCCCTTGATAGATGGAGGTACAGAAGGTTTTAAAGGAAATGCAAGGGTTATCCTACCTGGAATGACAGCATGTATAGACTGCACACTGGAGCTATACCCTCCACAGGTACACATGATTACTTAAACATGCCTAGATCACATAACTAAGGCTTATGTATTGCTACATTAATTAGTATATTTAACCAAACAAGGCATTAATATGATTACATTTGACTCTTGTGAGTGATTGTGTCTCTGACTCTGCCTTCTGTTCTTTTTTTTGTTTTTTTAGATTAATTTCCCTATGTGCACTATTGCATCAATGCCACGGCTGCCTGAACACTGCATTGAGTATGTGAGGATACTGCAGTGGCCCAAAGAGAAACCATTTGGAGGTACTTATGCGATTGAGGATTTTAGAGTTTTTGTGAAAGCATTGCATCTGGGGATCAGACTTGCGATCTCTTGATAGGACCAACGCTTAAATGAATGTGCCACAGAGGAACCTTCATCAAGGTGATGGTTCACAGCAGGACAACCGACAGATTTATTAATTGGGCCATTAAATTGGGATGTCGGATGCTATTCCAACAGGATTGTGTCCTTTAGCATATAATTTGCATTTTTTTTAAATAATATTTCTATGTGCTAAATAAAGATGGGAAACATTAGGAGCTTATTGATATCACTGGGTAACAAATTTTTATGAAAGGTCTGTTTCATTGCAATTTTTGATGTTTCTTATTCAAGTTTTGCACGCTGATTCAAAAAATCATCAGTGTTTTTTCTACCTTCAATGGTTCGAGATAAACTATAGTGTATGTATAATTTCCTTATAAGGTTGATATGGTATTATGTATGAGTGTCTTGCGCTCAATGAGTGAGAGTTGGCAACCTTGTTATGTACAACAAAAATATTGCTATGCAAAAGGTTGTAAGTATAATGAAAGGCGATGTCAGTCGAACCGCCAAGTTTTTCGTTTTTTCTAAACCCTTGAAACTACATGAAAAATAAACATTACCAGAGATTGTACAAGAAACACTACAAATTTTTTTTGTTGCCTGGTGTATTGATATTGCTTATTGAGACTGATGCACATTAGTGCTCTTATTTATACTACTTCCCATAATTTGGTGGAGAAATAGGGTATGTATTTATAATGATGGAGGAGCAATTACTACACATGTCTGGTGGTAATGTTCAATTAATAATTAGATGAAATTTGTCAAACATTTTGTGAGGAATGATTCGTCTCATTGCATATCATTTAGTGAGTAGGGTGTTGGGCTTATATTGACTTCAGTGTTAAGGATGTTGCCAGTTGTGCGTCATTAAGATGACCTGTTATATTTATGATATACTGGAAAGCTGATATCACCATGGCACATTTATGATATACTGGAAAGCTGATATCACCATGGCACATAAAGGGGCAACAGCTATCGGAAACCTAGCCATTTGAAAATGTTTTGAATGCTGCCTTGTTTTGTGTTGGAATGTTGTGTGTAGATGGTGTAACTCTGGATGGTGATAACCCTGAACACATTCAGTGGGTGTTTCAGAAGTCTCTGGAGAGAGCAGCTGAGTTCAGCATCACTGGAGTTACATACAGGCTCACTCAAGGTAAAGCAATCCATGCACTGCGAATTGATCTACAGTTCTCACATCGCAGAAGCATATTGTCGTAGGATGAACTGCAAGCATTCCAGCTTCATCATTCTGCCTTTAATACATTTTCCTGTGCTCCATTTTTCAGGAGTGGTTAAACGAATCATCCCTGCTGTTGCATCCACCAATGCAGTGATCGCTGGTACGGCCCAGAGCAGAGTTCCTCTCTACTTCACAAATTACGCTTTGCTTTAATCTCTGTAAATGGAAAAAATGCAAGTTCGAAATATGTTAAACTGTTAATTGCTTATGTTAGTAAAGGGTAATTGTTTAATATTAGAAGTGTTGAATGGTATTAATGGTATTAATTGTACTGTTTATCCAAAAATGTTTTATATGTAACATATATACATTTTTGTGTGTTTTTTGCAGCTGCTTGTGCTACAGAAGTATTTAAAATTGCTACAAGGTGATTTTTTTCTGCTTTTTGTTTAATGCTACATTTCCTCATATACATGACCATTACTTTGGCTCTTAGTAGTTTGAGTTGCTACTGAGTGTTCATGGTTTAAAAAAAAAAAAAAACCAGAAAATTATTATCTAAATGTGTTGCTGTTTAGGACTGTGCTGGTCTTTTACGATTTACTCGATTTGTTTTTTCTTTCAGTGCTTATATTCCTCTGAATAATTATCTGGTGTTCAATGATGTGGACGGGTTGTATACTTACACCTTTGAGGCGGAGCGTAAGGTAACTTTGCTGGGTTTGTTTTCCATGTATCATATTAATTGTACTTTGTGATTACTGAATATTTTGGTGTGGTTCTTTGTCCAATAGGAGAATTGCTCAGCTTGTAGTCAAGTCCCTCAGAAACTACAATTCCCACCGTCTGCTAAATTACAGGAAGTACTGGAGTATTTGACTGAGAATGCATCTCTGTGAGTGCAGTTGAATGATTCTTATATGAAATGGATATAAATATTCAAGAAATACGCTTTGCCGACTGAAATGAAAGGACACACTGGTGACTGACTAGGTTATGTTTTAATATTTCCAGACAAATGAAATCTCCAGCTATCACTGCCACACTTGAAGGCAAAAATAAAACTCTTTACTTACAGGTAAGACTCTTTTTGAGAAATATAATTTAAAAATGTTTTATTGGAAATGTCACTCATGTGTTTTGTTTGTCTAGACTGTAGCTTCAATTGAAGAAAGAACAAGGCCAAATCTCTGCAAAACTTTAAAAGGTGAGATGGATTGAACATTACAGTAAAACATAACCCCAAGGTTTCATTCTGACACAAAGATGTACAAATATTTATATTTAAAAAATGTTTTAACAAGTGCTCTGCTAGAGAGCCATTGTGCAATTAATCTGTTAATAACTATCACAAGTTTGGTCTTCCCCCAGTTAAATAAACATGATTGACTTTCATGAACATAGTAAACTAATTGACTCGTTATTGGCTGTTTCTTTGAATTATGTTTGCCTTTACTGTTGGAATAAAAACTTGAATCTCTAAGTTTAAAGATGAGGGACAACATTTAGGATCTTAAGATTTAATTTTGTTAATACAGTTAATTTTAAATAAGTCTGACACAATCCCTCCCTCAACAGCAGCAAGTTTCACACACAAGAGACGTTCAAAAAGTTTCTGTACTTTTTTTTTTTTTTAATTAAGACTTTAAAAATAAATGAGACTTCTACTGGAAGGGCAGCCGACTTGCAAGAACTAGTCACATGACTCTCTCGGACGCCTAGACACTATTCTTCCAGCCTTCACCATTTCCAAAAAAAATATTAAAGTGCAAACGATTTCTGTGTAAACATAAGCCTGTTGTTGTTGTGGATAATTGGAACCAAAAAAAACAAGTCAAACTTTTTCTAAGACCACAAAAATCAAGCGGAGTCAGAAAGATGCAGCATTCCTGTTTTATTAAAAGATGTATCGTGGCCCTGGGAGCTGCCTCCTTGCTCGCCCGCCCTCCCACTGGGCTCTGTAGAGTGTCAACACCCATTATTTCAGATACTTCCCGCTGGTCTTTTTTTTTTTTTATTTTAAACCAATAAAGTTATATTGCTCCATTTGCTTAACTCCAACTTTCATTGTTTCTACCAACCGTAGCTCCATCTTTCTTTGTTTCTACCTATGAAATTAAGCCCACCTCCTTGTTTCAACCAATAATTTCATGATTAGTTAATTAATATTCAGATGATACATTCAGTCTGCCCTTGACCGATTGGATTTCATCACCTTATTTGCTTAACCACTTGGCACCTGCAGTCTGGCGTGCAAAGATATTTGTTGTGTCCAGCCTGGCCTTCAAGGCCATCTTACACAATAAGGCTTTTTTAAGGGACCTTATAACTGTTCATTTCCGTTATAAAGTCCCTTAAAAAGGATGAGTAAGCTTCTGAGGGAGACAATTAACTGAGCTTAAACTGTATTGTACAGACATTGGTCGGACATGAACTTTATTGTAGGGCATTTTTACGTTAAAAGGCATATTGTACCAGGCCGATCACCATTGATTACTAAAATACCCCTTCACTGTTTGGTTGTGTGCTGTGGTGGCATTCATTTTGCAATTTCAAATCAGATTTGCTTAGTATTTAGCATTTAAGATGTTCAATTCATGTGCCAAAGGGACAACCTTTGTTTTATTCAGAAACTGGCACATTTTGAAGCTACATAGGCTTATACAGTTCACTGCTTTCGGTGCTAAATTAGTGGAGTGACTGTGAAGAAATTATTGGTTTCAATATGGAGCGGAATATTAAAATAAAACACCATTATTCTGAATGCCTGAACATGTGTTTGTCTCTTAATTTGGGCTTGTTGCAGAGCTAGGACTGGCTGATGGGCAGGAGTTGGCTGTGGCTGATGTGACCACTCCCCAGACTGTCCTCTTCAAGCTCAACTTCACATCGTAAACACAACCATATATCAACTCCTTACTGATAGAATTCTGCGGTGAAGACTCTTTCCAAACACTGTTTGACTGCCTTTCCTTTACAAAACAAAGTACATTGAAAGCTATTAGCTGTAACTAATATTTAAGTAAGTTTTATTGTGTAAATAATGCTGATTCTGGGTACACCTGCAATGTTTATGTTGTGTGCTTATTATAAGAAGCTCCTCACCCAGTTATCATTGGAAGATAAACCTCTGTTGTCATTTTACCAACCGGATACACAATCCAGGAGTACCTGAAGTTGTCAGCTCAAACAGTATTCCACACTGGTAGTACAGATTTATTTGAACCCTCACAATGATGGTCTGTATTTTTATCAGAAACCGTTTATGTCCACATTCTCAAATGTACATATCACTGGTATGGGTGTCAGTATACATACTCTGTCAAAATAATTAAAACAGTACTTTACCAAAGAGGTCCTTGAGTTTTTTCAAACATTTCAGAAGTTGTTGCTTTGGTACCAAAATGAAAAGGCATCGATTTTCGTTTTGAATATTTGTGGCATAAGTATTCAAGATTAATAACTAGTAACTGTTCAGTAACTTGGGAAGTTTATCTAAGTGCTTTCCTGGCCGTATTTGTTGGTGGTCTTTGAGCTATACTCTGTTTTAACTATTAATTACTAAAAGGAGTTTGTACATTTTTGAAATGACTGACTAGCAATAGCAGCACTTTTTCCATGTTTTAAACTAGGGCTGCAAGGTATTAGGAAAACATGCAATATGCGATAATGTTGAGTGTTGCGATGGCAATATCACAAGCGATAAGTGAGTAAAAACTTTGCCTTAATAATGTTAATGTTTTTCAGCTTTGGATTTGCTGGTGATATAGACTCCAGATGCTGACAAGTCTATGCAAAAAAAGGGAAATGCAGTATTTCCATTCCATTTCCATGTTTTTTAAAAGAATTTGCTTAAACCTTTAATGCCTCCCATAAAACATTTGAACCATTGAATATTGTTGGAAAAAAAATCTGAAAATATTTTAAATAAATGTAAACATAATTTAAATTATAGTAAGTTCTTAGCTAGAAAAAATAGCAAAAGGAACAATTTATAACAGCAGCACAGAATATGAAGAAACTGCCCCAGTGATGTTTTGCCCTCTTCTCTGTGGCACTGGGTGAAGAGTTTTGGAAAAACACCATTTACTGCAGTTCAGTCAATAAATGCGATATAGTTTTTCACGAAATGTATATTGTGCATGTTGATATCGCGATGACGGTAAATTTGCGATATATTGTGCAGCCCTGTTTTACACTTAGGGTTTGATAGCAATGAACGTGAAAGTAGGTTTGAGGATTTTCTTTAAACGCTGCTATGGGTAGGAAATACCGATTTAATTACTGTATATGATCCTACATGGTATTTTTTTAGGTTTTATTAATCACAACATTTTTTCATGGAAAAACCCCGATCTCAAGACTTTTCGTGCGGACATCACGATATACAAAACCCTTCACTGCGCACTGCATATTATTAGCGCCAGTATCAGCGCTAACTGGTGACAGGGTTAGGGACTTTCTCAATCTCTCGGCATTTCAACCTGTTTCAACCGCTTTGCAAACAAAAACTATAACGAATCAACTCCTTTCCCTCCTACAGTCACCAGTTACTGCAGATACTGGCGAAGTTATGCAGTGCGCATTAAAATACATAGGATAGTGAAGCGTTGTGCTAGCACCAAATTTAAGGCCTAAATGTGTATCGCAGGACGTATTTTGATTTATTTTTCTATCGTGACGGCTTCACGAAAACTCAGGAGTAAGTATGTTGAGGTGGTCAGTGTTTACTTGCTCATGCAAAATGCAGTGGTTTTGTGTATTTTACTTCTGCTCTAGTAAATTTGTGAGGAAATTAACTGTTTTATTCATTCACGGTAAGTGTGTTAGTTCGGAGTTGGCATGATTTGCTTAGGCATTTTATTTTACACTAAAGCGAAGGATAGCACCCAGAATCTCTTTCATTTTACACTTTCAATTCTTGCTAGACTGCCATAATACAACATATAACAGTATTGCCACAGCCCAGTCTATAAGACCTAGGGTGGGTGTGTGGCTGGGGGCTCCTATGCGCTCTCCATGGTGCTGAAGTCCAGTCCGGCTCTCCTTCAGCGTGCAGTTTTGAGGGTCAGACACGCCTGAGCTACAACCGAAGCTCCTCCATCCTAGTTCTGAACTGCTGTCAGAGTCACAGAAAGAGTCTGAAAGTAAAAGCGTTTCCTAAACTGGATCGATCCTCACACCGAGTAGAGCTAACAAACCCCAGTAATCTGCTTTAGAGCAGTAATGGAGGGGGCCTGCTGGAGCAGATGGGCTCTTGATTAAGTTTGTGCTGATGGATAAAGCTGGGTCCTTCCGTGTGGAGAGGGTGGGATTAATTGAACTTGGCTTCTGTTTCGCCACGACCACGAGTGAACTCGGACCTCAAGGCTGCAGAAACACACAGCACGAGTCGGACTTTCAGAGGTTTGTGTCTTCTTGCTTGTCCGTACAGGAGATACATGAATACCCTTTCACTGGCAGGAGCTCGAGATGAGATGAGGGACAGAAGACCGCTACCACGCACCTCTTACGGCTAATTTTTGTTTTATATATAAAACATGTATCTGCATTTTTATCGCTTCATTGGTTTTCACTTCTATATGAGACACAAACAAAACCCGCTTGCACAGCGTGGCTCCTGACTCAAGTGCCTCCTCCACAGGCTCTGGATGTTAAGGCTGTGAAGGAAAGTGCTTCGGAGCTTCTCCAGCAGTTTAAAAGGTAAGATCTCAACAGAAGAGTGTGTGAGGAGTTGTCGGGAGGTAATCAATTACACATCAATTGTTGTAAATCAGCAAAATCAGGGTCGTTTGACCCCACAGAAAAAAATATTTGTTGGACTCCCTCATCCCAAACCCGGACAAATCTCGAGCTCCAGAAACGCCTCTGTAATTACATCCTCACAGCAAAGTTCTAACATTTGTTGAGCGTTGAGGCTGATGGGGTGGGAGGACACACTTTCAAGTTTAATAGAAAGTTAGATGAACAAGGTGAGGGTGCAGTCGTGTGGGGTGGTTGAGTGGGTGGGTTTGTGGGTTGTGCCATGGCCCCCTTACCTGGATCAACAACATTGTTGACGATCACTACTTCTTGTTTTCCCCAGCTGTTCTGTGATTCGCTGTAGGAAATAAATGACTAGAGGATATTTGAGGAGCAGCAGATCCTCAAAGATCAGATTAACACCCAAGAACATTACTTGACAGTAATCCTGACACCAATCTCTCTCTCTCTCTCTCTCTCTCTCTCTCTCTCTCTCTCTCTCTCTCTCTCTCTCTCTCTCTCTCTCTCTCTCTGTCTCTTGCTCTCTCTCTGCAAAATGTTCAGTTTCTCAGGCTCATCTTTTATAGCTGCAAGTATTAAACTAAACATCTTTGCCTTCGTTTTTAAGAGCTGCTGACTAATTTCCAAATAAAAATACTGTTCTTTAAAGCATAATTGTAAAGGAAATGGCCAAACATCAAAATAAGAGAAATTATGCAGTGTTTACAGAACTAGAAAACAAATCTTTTGTTCACTCAAACAAAATGGCAATAATTACCTTTGACAAACTTCTAGTAGTGTTTTGCCACCCAGCTGGTCTCATTCTGAGAGGAGAGAGTCGATTACAGCAGTGTTTTATACTTTTCCTCATTAAATAAGATGTGATTCAGGTGGTCACTGATCAGTCCCTCATAAAGCAGTATAAGGCGCTTGTGTAGAAATGGAACTGGAATGGTTGTCAAACTGAGATGATGATTTATAAATACATTGCAGCAGTGGCTAATGTTTTGTCAGGAGTATATGAAACATCTCTTTCTGTACTAAGCTTATTTAATTCAAACACTTATAACAGAAGTTGTGAAGTGTGTTTTGAGTTATTCTGCTGTTTTAAAGAAAAGTTGTCTCTGCAGTAATAAAACACATGTTATCAATGAACTGGTTGAAGCTGTATTCCTTTTATGTTGAGCTGCACCAAGAACTTATAACAGTGGAGGTAAGGACCCTTGGCATGTTAACAAACTTCTACTGCACTTTATTTTTGGCTAATAAAGAGTCTGGCTTGTCTTCTTCTTCCTCTTTGTCTTATAGATGAAAGAGAAGCTGTTTCTGAGTGGTTTTCTACTGTTGCTGAGTGTGTGGCTCCTCTGTGCTCAGTCAGTGTCCAGCGGCAACCGAAGCTCTAGAGGCAAGCCAAGCTCTCTCTCTCTCTCTCTCTCTCTCTCTCTCTCTCTCTCTCTCTCTCTCTCTCTCTCTCTCTCTCTCTCTCT
>JBBPDE010000134.1:18068887-18083253 GCA_037974605.1 Nannopetersius ansorgii
ACACACACACACACACACACACACACACACACACACACACACACACACACACACACCTCACATAAGGAATAAAGATAAAAATAAAAATAAAGCACCTAGGCTATACATACATTAACAGGGGAAGCCTGTTAACATTCACTAACACATAGTGTCAATACCTGTTATTAATTACAATAATAAATGTCTTTTCCCTACATTTTTAATGTGTATAAATATAATTTTGGGAACCTCAGTGCAGACAAAATTGTGCACACCCCCTGCGATCTCTAGCACCCCCCTAGGGGGCCCCGGACCCCAGGTTGGGAACCACTGATGTAAACTACAAGCCTAAATAACACCACACCTACCTAAAACAGAATAAATGAAGAAGCATCTTTAACTCCTCTGGCTCTGTTCGTTTTTACTATCAATTCAGATTCTTCATGGCCACTTTTGGCCAATTGAAACCCATGAAAATGACATTTTTTAATCCCTTGTTATTTACACTGTTAAATACTACAGATTAGGTTAAAATTCTTTCATTCTAAACTCAATACTTGAGAAATGCAGTTTTTAGTGTTTTCTTCCACATTATGCCATTCATCTATTTTTGGCCAAACGGGCAATTTTATCTAATATTTTAAATAATGACCATATATTTATATGTAATTTATATATCTATTTTTTTTTTTTTTTGGTTGCTATGTTTACTACATAAACAATGGCCATATTCTCTATATTCTCAAAGCTACTGGGACCAAAAATGGAAGTCTGAAAAAGGTATCTGACATCCTTAAGATCACACCTGTGTCAAAATTGTGTGATTCATTTGCTCCATTGGAGTGCAGTAAGCCCTCATCCTCCCCTATTGGAAACTAAGAATATTATATAAAATTGCTCGCTTGGCCAAAAATGGATAAATGACATCATCTGGTAGAAACCACTAAAAACAACATTTCTCCAGTGTTTAGAATGAAATATGTATGAAAATTGTAGTTTTCATGGGTTTTAATTGGCCAAATGTGGCCACGAGGGAGTCAAGTGGATTGGATATATGGAGCATATTATTGATATACTTAATGAGTTGAAGTTAAAAATAAAAAGATCTGAAAAAAACTCCAGATCTTTTCAGACCCTTAGAAATTTCATTCCATTTGCATTAACACAGAAAATGGTCAAAAACTGGAACTGGACACAAAGGGCCCACAGGAGGACCAAATAGTTACTATCTGGGTTTTTGGCTTTGATTTGCAACCAATTTCTAAAAGGTATAAAATAAAAAGGGTTGATGTTGATGAATTGGATTCAGTGTTGTTCTAACCTGACAAAACTGGCTCAAGAATGAAATTTGCTAATATGAAATACATGATGAAATACATTCGGAAAGAAATTGCCCAAATTGGATTCTTTTGCTGTATATCACATGCGACTGAGGTAATGGAGAATAAAGAACATTAGTATCAGATAAAGTCAGATGACTCATGATATGGAGGCTCTGAGCGTGTTCACCCATCTGGAGATGTAATACACCCTGTAAGGTTAATGGCGAGACAAACAATTAAACATAAAAGCTTGGACGAAGCATGCCGTAAAGACACAGGAGAGCCATTAGCCTACTCTCGCTTGGATTTCCACCACCCGGCTTTGGAATGGCCTCGGGTTTGTGTGTCTGGCAGCAGGTTTGGCTAACAACAGCGAGACACTGAATAATGCAGGCAGCAGGAGCGAGAGATGCTGGGAATCCACGGAGGACCGCGCGTGGCGTTCAACAGCCTGTGTTTGCTCTCCATTAATTATGAACCACTCCGAGCTCCAGTGGGGCTTCAGACAGAATGCACAGGGGTTTATTTTCTTTAATGTGTAGTCTTAATTACATAAGACAGACCCAGTTTCCACTTTGATCTGCGGGAAAAAAAGCAGAGGAAAAACAAAAAAAAAACAAAAAACAAACGAAAAACCGTCGTCTCGACAAAAATATCCGCACGCAACCGCTCAAAGTAAACAGAAGAGAAGAAGAAATTCTCTTCTGTGGCTTTAAAGCGGAGGAAAGTAGAGAAAAAAGTGAGAGAAATAATAAGCATTGTTAAATGTACTTTTAGAAATCAATAAAAATGTAAATAGCCTCCGCATCTCCAGCAGGCTTAAGGCTTTCATTAGCTCCAGAGTGGAGTCAGTCAAAACAGTGAGGAAGGGAGGGAGGGAGGGAGGGAGGGAGGGAGGGAAACATAGAAGTGGGAGATCAGAGCCTGCAGAGAGAGAGACACGCAGTTAAAGTAAGTGTGAGAGACCGTGTGCTGCTGACTGTTCTAACAGCATATTGGAGGGTTATGAATATTTAAAAGGGTGACAATGGACATCTCAGAGCCGTGTAGGAGAGTGATTGCTTTTCATATCCTTTCACT
This sequence comes from Nannopetersius ansorgii, assembly GCA_037974605.1. Taxonomy (NCBI): domain Eukaryota; kingdom Metazoa; phylum Chordata; class Actinopteri; order Characiformes; family Alestidae; genus Nannopetersius; species Nannopetersius ansorgii. The sequence goes on from JBBPDE010000134.1 coordinate 18,071,269, forward strand.
TTGCGTGACTGAGGGAGAGATGATTGCTGAACTCTGGGGGCCATCGCTCCGGCCTCTGCGGCCCCGTGCGCACCAGCTCTTAATCAGTGCATTACACACAAAGGCAAGTGTTTAAAGCTGCCTCGCCATTTCCAGTGGCCTCACTGGGTGTGCCTCACATTGTGTCAAAGTTAAAGCTACAGTTTAGCGAAAAATTAAAATCTCCGCATCCCACATGCAGTCAGACGAGTGGAGGCTCTTAAGTTTACTTCTTTAGTTTTGCACTAGATGTATGAGGCTAAAGTAGTCAACAACTAAGTCTCAGGTGATAATCAATTTTGGGAAATTGATATACCAGTACAAAAGTACTGATGAACATTGATCATGTCAACATTTAAAACAGCAATAGATTTAAAGGAATATTCATGTCATGGCCAGTAGTGGTCACTGCTTTTCTGTTGTTTTTTGGTTCTGTTTCTGTTCGTGTTTTGGGACTTTTATTTTGATTTCCTGTTCTGTTCATGTGTCGCATGTTTTAGGTTGTCACCTGTTTTGTGTTCGTGCACTGATTATGTTTAGTATTTAAGTTCTGTTTGTGTTAGTCCTCAGTGATCTGTCCATCACCTCACATACTCCTCGTTTCTGCCTTGCCTGTACCCTGATTCCTGTTTTCCTGTTATCTGGTTCCTTTTTCCTGACGGCCCTTGTGCCAGGTTTTGTTTCTTTGTTTTCGGTTTGTAAATAAAGCTAATTCAGCTTGGATCCCTGGTCTCCGTTTTTGGCCCTGAGGTACTGCAGCTCACGGCTGAGGGCTAACCCCCAATGTCGTGACAATTCATTTTATCTAAGGCAATGTCAATTTATGCCAAAGCAGGGGCAATGAAGACTTTCTAACAATGATTCTGTTTTCAAGACCAAAAAAAAAAAAAATCACACCATCACACAAAAAACACCAAAGCCTTCCACATCAGAGACCAGTAGTTCGCTGTCCGTTCCTTTCAATGGTTGATCTTACAACTCGGCTGGATCAATTTTTCCCCCTTTTTGTCTTCTTTGGTGTTTAAAAATGCATCAAATGCATCAGAGTGAAAGTTTCAGTCCAGTAATATCTGCTTTTATATATCTGGACAAATCAACTTTTGAAAATACCTCATCAATACTAATCTTTAAACTAACATCAAGAATGAAAAATATTCTTTCTGATGGTGTTTTCCTCATGTAGCCATATTTACTAGGATTACTTGAGTACTTCATTATTAAATTTAAGAAATGTATCAATTGAAATTTGATTACTGTTGTTCTCCACTAATCTTATCACTGCTTAGTGATTACAATTTGTGGGAAATGATTGCTAGCTTGGTGCTCACACTAGCACCTTATCAAATTACCACATTATCAGATTAGCACTATCATAGTCAGGTACTCAAGTTACTTATAAAAGTTTTAAACTGTGCTACATAATTATATGCACTGCGGTGACAAATTCATGAAACCGCTGACTCAAAATAACATTAAAGACTTCTCAAAATGTCTCAAAAGTCGGCATTAAAAATGACTTGCTGATATTTTACATATTTTACATTCTTCTTCAAGACTCTCTTGGCATTTGCCTTTTTTTATTCACAGTGTTTTATATATAAAACATTTTCCGAAGAGTCATTTGCAAAACATTATGGAACGCCTAAAAGGTTCAGCTTAGTATGTTATTGCTCAGTCAAGCTTATTGTTATTGTTTGGCATTTCATCAAGCCAACAAAAATGGTTTATGGTTTGTCAATATTAGAAGTTGACTATTTATATAATCAGTTCTATCAGCCCTAATTTGGAGATTTGAATTCACTGTTTTTGTAAAGCCACAAAAAAACAGTTTATACACCAGTCATGCACAAATGGATGATGGCTTTTTTGCTTCAAAAAAAAATGAAAGATATGACCTTCGTATGTGCTTTATAAAAAGGGGCAAAGCATGTCACAGTTAAAAAACACACGTAACAGCCACCTTTCAGTGTTTAAGAATTCTGCCTTTGCTTTTGCTTATTTAAACAGACAACAGTAGGTCACACCGTGTCAGAAACCACATAATTAAATCTACTTGATATCACTTACAAACTCACCCTGGTTAATGAAAATGATGTGATTTAGGTGTGCAGTTGGCAGGATGCTAATTGTTGGCTGTAAGCTTCAATTAGTTACAACAGCAGGTTGTAGCTCATCATCAGCCCTAGAGATCCAGAGAAAAACGGAAGAAGCAAACTTTGGACAGCGAGCATATCTTGGCTGAAGGGCTGTGTTTGGGGTAAAAGGAAAATTGTTCACATTTGATTTTCACTGCACCATCACCTTAAGAGTGAACAATCTTGTGGCTGTTTGTTTGCGCATATATGTGTATTTTTCCACGATTTCGTGGAGACTGACAGGTGTAGTGCTGTGCTTTCTTCTTTGTCTATTCCCTTCCTTCTCATTTCCCTCCAAGCGAGACGGCCTCAACATCACAGTGTGCAAACACGGCCGAGGATTACTTTGCTTCTCCACTCTCCCTCCTCCAGCCTCAGTGTTCATACATGTGAGCCACATATCACAGGAAACTCACACGTCATGGGTAAAGGAGCCTGGCACGCAGAAGAGAGGTTCCTTCAGGATTCCAGTCCCCATTTGATCTATTCTGTTTGTGTTCCCTCGGCTCGGGATGTGGGAGTTAGAGAAATAAATCGAACCGAACCATGAGCGCGTGTCTCCTTACACCCCTATCTTTTTAATTTTGCTGTTCACACAAAAGTGCATTAAGGCACAATGTATTCATTTATATTATCATACTGCCCTGACCGTAGACTGCCTATTATAGACCAAAGCCACATTAAAATGTATGTATGAAAAGTGGCCAGATCTCATTCTTCCCTTTAACCACGGGGTCAGTAACAAGGAATTTGGCATCTATATCACGTCATCGTTAATGGACTCACAAGCATCTGTTCTGCTTATGCAGAGGAGCCTATGAAGAGCCTTGGCACAGCCATGTCTGCACATCATTTCCTGATAATGATGTATGGGGTAAAGTACAATGCATGCTGTACGGTGACTGTAACGAATGCTCAAATGTAAAAAATAATACAAAATACCTATGAGGGCATTCCAAGGTTCCTCCGGCTATATTGTTTATACATTCAGCTTTTTGCATGCAGTGACAGCTCCTCCAGATTCAAGCTTGTGCATTGTTAACAACTAGGCCTACTCAGTTTATGCAGTACGGCTCACATGTAATGTCATAAACTATTAATGAAAGAAATAACACAACAGGCTCTGGAACACAACAGGCTCAGTAAGTGTTAGCCATCCTTTTTCATCAGTGGTCAGTTTCAGACCACAGAGCATATCTGAGCTGGATATTTTTGGGCAGAGGTGACACTGATATGTGTAAAAACCCCAGCAGTGCTTCTGTGCCTGATACACTGATAGCAGCTCCACACACACTACCATGCTGCTGCCACACAGATGTCACTGCAGTGTTGAGATTCACTGTATTCAACAGTATCTGGTCTAGATTAACTCTGTGGTCAGAAACTGCATAACTGTATAATTACATGGCTGAGCAGTTCAGCACCAATTCACTTCTACTCCATTTTTGTTGGGATTTATCCAGCTTAAAGCTGCATCTCAAGACATGTTTTCCTTATGGGTGACAGCACAGTGTGTACAGTTCATCCAAAACTAGGCTGACAGAAAAACGGGTGATATCCTGGAACATTTTAGACCCTCAAGGTACAAATGTTGTAACTATATATACATCTAAGGTACAACATGTCCTTAAGGTCCAATTGTGCAATGAATATTGTATGTTAACTACACTGACCTTACCAGAAGAAAGAAGCATATTCATTTAACTTAAAAGGCTGGAGCCAAGACCATCAATAATAAGTCAATAAGTTCCCTAACTAAAGGTATCCCAGTTGTAGTGTTTATACCCTGAACAGTTTTTTCAGTGTATAATAAAGAAATAATGCAGCTGGTGATCTGGTGGTTAGGGAGTTGCCCCTGCGAAGGCTGTGGGTTTGAATCCCAGCATTGCCAGTGGCACCACTAAGGTACCCTTGAGCTAGATACCATCCCCACACACTGCTCCCCTGACGTAACAGTGTTGTTCCTGTGTATAGCGATAGTGACAAAAGTAGCGGGTTCATGAAAAGCTTAAACCACACACTTCAAAAGAGCAATCATGCACTCCTTCTGGCAAAATATTTTAATTGGGAAAACAACCTTAAAATGTTGAATCTGTATAAGTATCCACCCGTGTTATTACTGGGTAGGAAAAGCTTTGTCAGCAATCACGGCTGCAAGTCTTTTTCATGTCATTTTTTAAATATCTGATTATTTTTCTGCTAGCAAAGCCTTGCCAGGTTCCTTCAAAATCTACTGATGAACAGCGATCTCTATGCCGTGTCTCAGACACAGGTTTATTTTGGGGATTTAAGAACAAGTAGTGCAACCCCATCTCATTTAAATATCTAAAGGTTTCAGGTTTCATGAACATATACGTGTGTGTATGTGTGGATGTGTGTGAGAGAGAGAGAGAGAGAGAGAGAGAGAGAGCGAGAGAGAGAGAGAGAGAGAGAGAGAGAGAGAGAGGGTGTTCTAAATGCAGTACATAGGAAAAGTTCTCATGTTTTAAGCCAATTTGGAATGTTTTGTAAAATTATTCAAAAACAAAACAAAACAAAACAAATTCTGGTCTCTCCATAGATGCGCTATTGGGTTCAGGTCCAGAGTCTGGCTGGGCCACTCCAGGACTTTCACAGAGTTTTCCCGAAGCCATCTGTGTTTTTTGACGATGATCCAGAGCTCTCCGGAGACAGTTTCCATTCAAGATTGCTTCATATTTTTTCTAAATTCATTGTTACCTCTATCCTGTCTCCTATCCTTTTTTCCTCTATTCTAAACATCCCCACAGCATGATGCTGCCACCTCTGCGTTTGACTGTAGGGATTGTATTAATGAGGTGATGCTCTGTGCCTGGTTTCCTCCAAACATGCCGCTGGGAACTGTGGCCAAATACCTCAATCCTCGTTTCATCAGACCAGAGGATTTTGCTTCTCATGGTTTGAGAGCTGTTCAGGTTCTTCTTGGCAAACTCCCAGCAGGCTGTCACCTGCCTAGTGAGGACCAGCTTTCATGTTGCTACTATTCCATACAAGCCTGATTGGTGCTGCACTGACGGTTGACTTTCTGTGAAGTTCTCCCATATCCACAAAGAGACTCTGGATCTCATTCATAGTCACCACTGGGTTCTTAGTTACCTGTCTAAGGCTTTTTATTGCAGACGACTTGATTTGTGTAGGCGACCACATTTAAGAGGATCTCTGGTTCCAAATCTCTTCAATTTAAGAATGAGAGCGGCTTGGGCATTTTCAATGCTGCACAAATTCTTGTATAGCCTTCTGTAAGCCTGTCTTTCAGGTCAACAGACAGTTATTTTGACCTCATGGCTTGGCCTTCACTATCAACTGTGAGATCATACATAAATGTGTGCCTTTCATAATGATATCTAACAAATGTAATTAGGCAGAGGTGGACTCCACTCAAATTTATAGAACTTGGCCGTTGATAGACATAAGATGCACCTGAGCTAAACTGCGGGTGTCATAACAAAGGATCTGGGTAGTTACGTTAATGGGATATTTTAGTCTGCTCCCTTTAATGCATCTTAAAAAACTGGTATTGTTGCGTCATTGTCTGGCATTGTATTCTTAAGAATAAGAAGCTCCATTCCATTTAAGATGTTTTTGTTCTTTTCCACTTTAATTTATAATTTATTCCTTCTTTAGTTTACAATTACAAGCTGAAGTCCATCTGTGTCTCTGTATGATTTGTTAGCCACTTCTGTCCTGTTCATTGATGCTCAAAACTCTCACAGGACCTCCAGTAGGCAGGTATTATTAGGGTGGTGGATCATTCTCAACACAGCAGTAATACTTACATGTCTGGTGTGTGGGGCTGCCAGACATGTGCTTCTGGTGACAAAATAGATTAATAGCTTTCCCAGTGGATGTGTGTGGATTATTATGTGGTATTTGTTAGTTATCCCATAGGGTTTTCTGTTTCGAAATATTTTGATTATCAAATTTACTGAACATTTGTTCATCTTGTTTATTGAATATAAAACAATGCCGGTCACAACAATTATTTGAATCACTTGATTCTAGATGTTTACCCAAATCCAGCCCTAAAGCAGGGGTCTACAGAGGTAGAAACTGTCTTCAGAAATGCAGAGTGTTCAAAAGAATAGGCGCAAAGGTTTTGATGACATGAAACTACTACGTATCAATACATTAGGAATATTTTGCAGCCCTCAGCTTACTGTTCATTAAAGGTTTGACCACATTGAATGAAACACCATCTAGGCTGCTACTTCACAGGCACACACTGTATTTTAAACTGTTCCGTCGGTCTGGATATATCAGGCTCATTGAGCAAGGTAGCAGGCGCTGTGAGTTCTCTTATATAGGACATAAATGGCAGAGCTACAGGCATTTACTCAGTCTAATGGCTATAAGAGCAGCCCATCAGGGACTAATGCAGGCTCATTTTCCTGCAACAGCCAGCGTGCACAGCCAGAGAAATAGCCGTTATATTACACGCATATCACCGTAAGTTACGCTCCTATTGCTGCCTAATTAGTCAACAGGAGTGTGTGCACTGTCTTGGGGGAAGCACTCGCGTGTTTGCCTTCAATGAATACATTCCCCACACTGCCACCTGCATCTCTGACACGCAAATTATATCATACTCTCTCTGGCAAACACACTAAACCCCTCAAAACATAAACAAACAACAACACTGACAAACAAACAGGCTCAATATGGCTCAGTCTATGAATACATAAATCAGGGCTCAAGGAAAAGAGGCAAGGATTTAGGTATAGTGGGAGAAATAATAATAAGAAGAAGTAGTAGAGGAAGATGAAGAACATTCATTTGTATACTGCAGGGCTGAATAATACTGCTATACATGTTAAGAGAACTTAAGTCAAATACAAAAGCCCTAATGCTCATGATCGTTTATTCTTGAAGTAGCGTAATGGTGCAAACTGTAAAGTGTTTAATTCCAGCATCTTTGGTAAATGTAGTCTTTCAGATTATTCCAATTTTGTACTCTAGTACAAAATGGCTAAATGTTCAATACAGTAAAGTCTTATGCAAACACAGGTATGAGTTACTGGATAAAGGCAGTCCAAAGACATCTGGATTCAGAAGCTGAGGTACCCTCTGCTGCTCCTACTGCCGTTGTTATGTTTATCCCGTATGAACTGATTAATAAAAAAAATGAAGCCTTACATTTAGATGATTAACTACAGCAGTGCATGCGGTACTTTCTGAGGGAGCGTGGAGAAAGAAAATCAAAGGGTAGTAAAGAATACGGCTCATTGTCCGAGTTTTGGTGTTGGAAGTCCTCCAAAACTCTCACACACAGAGACTTAACCTGAGCACACTGAGGCTCAAAAACGCTACAAGGCTCACAAGTACAAGCAGCTTCATTGGAGGTGAGAGAGACATTTCCCTGAACCACCAGTTTTTCAAATCCACGGTTCGTTTCATAGTTTGTTTTCTGAGCCACAGTTCAGTTCATACCATGTTTTTGTTTGTTGTTGTGTTTATTTTCTTTCATTTTTTTGTGCAAGAAAAACATTAATGGAATTTACTACAATTTGGAACAATTAGTTCACTAAAGAACATGGTAGATGAATGTGGCCTCATCAACCGTAATAACAATTATCTTGCCGCTGTCAGTTGTTATGGGAATAGTAGCATTTGGTCTGTCAAATTACAATTACCATACAATGCTCTGCAGTATTTGTGATCAATGGTCATTTGTGTGACTTTCATAGTGTGTGTCTGGAGAACAGGGTTTCCAATTACCACATTGTTGATTACGTTGCACACAATGACCGTAATGAAGCTCTCTGTTGCACAGAAGGTCCACCCATCTGTAGTTAAAGTGATGAATTTTGCTTTTTGCAAAACAGTTTAGACTTTACATCATCATAAAGCTTAGACAACACATTTAGACTGAAATGCACTCTGGGTCCCAGCACAATTTTTAACAGTATACAGCTTGCCCTATTTGCATTGTGTAAATTGTAAAGCTATTATGTGAAACACATAATTTTTTTATTTCAATATGCAATTAAAAAAATCTGTTAATTAAGCAAATTAACAGAAATTCTACCCTACATTTGCAGGTCAAAATCCTAACCTTAACATACACACAAACTCACACATGGAGTCATGGAGGAGACACTGTCATGGAGTCTTTCTATACATACTGTATATAAAGCAGCAGGCAAATGACTGAGGTAGCCATGAAAAATGTTTATAACTATTCCTCTATATTTTACTATTCATATACAACATATAAATTTAGCTTAAAATATATGGCTAGATTTTGTTAGAATTACAGAACAACATAAGAAGAATGTTCTTTTTAAAATGGTACTAGTATCTTGATTAGAAAAATGCAGTTTGAAAAACAGGTTTCATTCATGGCTCCCAACTACTGAATTCCAGCGACTGGATTTGTTAGATTCCTTCAGCTGCATGTGATTTAGTTCACACGTACAAAGGTATTTCTGAAAACTGAGATTTTTGCCTCCTCACGAGCACGTTTTCACGCGCAATCGCAAAAAATGCTGTAAAGAGCATGCCAATGCAGCAGGTGGCGATACGACCTTAAGCCGTATAGCCTTGTTGACCAATCAGAGGCCTTGGAGGGTGGATGTCATTACCAGAGACAATAGCATCGCAAGCTGACTCTGACGTCTATGTCCTTCTAGACGGACAGTAAATTCCAACAAGGTTGAGAGCAGTAGTACTTTCTAAATGTCTGGCGTTGTAGATGAAAACCTAATGTAAACACGGCACATACTGTGACATCATATGAGTGGCGCACAGTATGACGCGAAATTTTACAAAATCAAGTTTTCAAAAATCACATTGGCCAGAGTTGTCAAAAACCTCAGTTTTCACTGACACAAAACACTGTTTACGTGTGGATGAAAGGTCAAAATTTACAGAAATACCTCCGTTTTCCTGTGTACCTGTGGACATGGCCTTAATTTAATGAAGGACTGATTAGCTGAAGCAGGTGTAAGTGTAAATACTCGCCCTCCACCAGGACAGTTTGAAATATTTAAGCAAACATATCAAACTACACACACAAACTACAGTATATTGATTATTTCTGTTTATTCTATGACTCAGATAAATGATTTTTATCACAGACACCATTTTCTGAAAAATTTGCGTAATACTGAATATATAACTATAGGCATAGACTAGCCTAACTTTAGCAAACAAAAATATTTATTTATCTAGACATATGTACTAAAAATCATGGTCTTCTCTTGAGGGAAGGAAAGATAAGCAAGCCTACATGCACAGCAAGACATATAGGACAGCATGTGGCAAATAGTTAAGTTTCATGGTGAAGCCCTTTTACAGGGATGTTCCCTTCACCTGTCTTTGCTACGTTAATAAGCAGGTTTGGCTGAGTCAAGTGGAGGAAAGCGCTGCCATTCCCGAGCAGAAAAGTAGAGCATTTGTGGCTCAGTGGAGCTGAAGGTTTTGTCAAGGTGACCGTGATCTGACTGAGAGCTCAATCCCGGTGTGTGCCGCACTGGAGCCTGACAGTGCTGTCAACAGCTCTGTCAACAGTAGCTAATGAGACTGCAGACTGATCTCATGCACACACACACATATATGTGCAGAACCGGAGCTCCAGTGTCTTGTACAGGTCCACCCTGCTTTATTTTCCTCGGCCGCTCGCCCAGTGGTGTTTCGTCCCAGGGGTACGCCAGCTGATGAATTGCTGCTCTCTCAAGATGAGGGCTTGTCTCGGATAGAGCTGGGGGAGCACAAAATGTGTGACTGATGTTTCTCACAACCACACCATTTCCGTTGGAGAGAAGGATGAACACGGCAGTGATGAGAACAGAGTCTTCATCCATCTAGGAGTTTCCATCCCTGTCCATTACAGGGAGACATAATACAAACCGACAGCGGCCTGCTGTGAGAAAACTTCCACCGACAGCACAGCGCCTACACTATTACTGTTAATCTGGAGTGAAAAAAGTCTTGCCATGACTCAGCTGTACCATAGAGACGTGCAGTCGAGTACACTGTCAAAAATGTGACATCGCGCAATCGCCGTACTGCAGTGTGCCTAAGCGTTCAAGGGCAATAATGTTTTTTCCTGCTGAATTGTGACACACAAGACCCACTGAGTTACCTCTGACTTGGAAAAAACTCTGAAAAGTTCTGAAACATGCAGAATATTTCTCCCTCCCTGCTGCTGGCGTGATGTCAGTCTGATGGAGCCTTGCTGTTGTGCAGAGTGCTGAGATGAGCCTGATTCAGAACGAGGGATTTTGCATGGTGGGGGTGAATGGGAGGTGACAGACAAGCGTATGCTCCTAAAGGTCTGCTTGGTGGCCCCAGCACACACACATGGTCATCTGTGTCTCTCATGTCCAAACGTTTTAGGTATGGAAAGTCGATTTTCTGAAGTTTTAATTACTCTGTTGTATTCATCATACTGTTGGTGTCAAAACAAACTTTACGGGTGTAGAAAATTACGCTTATAACTTTCATGAAGGCGAGTGTCAAGATTTTATGCAGAGTAATTTTGAACCATTTCAAGTGGAGATGTTACCTTTGGATATGACAGCAGGTCCAAGCCTGATGATGATTCATCAAATTACAACAGTAACAGCACCCAGTGATGGCAAGGCAAGATAAATCTACACTTCATTCCTCCCGGACCATAGTGCATGAATTATCTCCACAAAAGAGCCATTGATGTTTCACAGAGAGTAATGACAGCATACTCTTTTGAAGACAGCTCTTTTGTTTTGTCTACCTTAAAAGACAGGTTGCTGCTGTATCTTCTATCTGTACGGTGCCTCATCATTTCCACTCATCAAACCCACCACAGTCGTGTCATCAGTGAACTTGACGATGTGATTTGAGCTGTGCATTGCTGAAAAGTCGTCGGTCAGCAGAATGGACATCAATGTACTGAACACCCCCTGGGGGGGGGGGAAATTGCTCCCAGTTCTAATTGAAAGAGGTCTCCAGGATCCAGCTGCAGAGGGTGGGTGGTATTCAGGCCAAGCAGTCTCAGCTTTCCTGTCAAATGATGGTGATGATGGTGTTGAAAGCTGAACTGAAGTCTATGAACAGCGTTCTGACATATATGTCTTTTTTATCTACCTGGTTGATGGCCAAGTGAAGAATCATCCATTGAAAGGCTGGTACAACATGCATACTGCAGGGGGTGCAGCAAGGGGGGGTAGCCTCATGATGAGCCCCTCTAAACACTTCATGATGATGTGGCAATGAGACAAAAGTCATTGGGCAGGATACCACAGGCACAGGGATGATGGTGGAAGCTTTGAAGAATGTTGGGACGACAGTCAGGCAGGTACGTTGTCAGGTTTGGTGACCTCCTAAGGGTTCATTCAGAAAACCTGGTCAGTAGGGGAAGAGGTGGTCTACCTCGCTGCTTAGTTGAAACTGCTACAGCACAATGGAAAGAGCGGCTTCGCCGTCACTGGCAAGAGACGATGTGCTGCAGTTGCCGATGGTCATCAGAGCAGTGGAGTGCACACATATATATGTGGAGTGCCCCCCCCACTCCACATATTCTGATTTTGGATTTTGGAAAATGTGCACACTCCACTGCTCCAATGACCTGAACAGGTTGGCCATGACTGGTTTCCGAGCTGGTCTATCATCTAATTTAAACGTAGTGAGTGTGTCGGAAACCGCGCACTACGGTCAGTGCACTGAGATGTAGTGCGTAGTGCACACTGCGCATTGCCTTCAGTAGTACACACTGCTGGGGATAAGTGCTGTCCGAAATGGAACACTAATGTTTTGCACTTGAGCGGAAATGACGGACCTACATTTGCTGGCGATTCTTCAGCCGCCAAAATATCTGCCTGTTTTACCGCAGTGT
>JBBPDE010000134.1:18089966-18106906 GCA_037974605.1 Nannopetersius ansorgii
ATCCAAATCTTTTCTAATTTGGGGGCACATTCATGACTCTCACAGAATGAACCAGAATGATTGATGTTGGTGACCCCACCTTTCCCTCTCGTAAACAAAACAAGGCAACTATTAATTTTTGAGCGATAAACATTGAAAGGGGTCAAATTGACCCCAAGGAGAATAGGAGGGTTAATGAATAGTTCTTAAGATAAGGTAAGAAATTCTGCAGCAAAAAGCAAACAAATCAAGTCGTTACGTCTAGTCATGAGAACAAGGAAAGAAATGTCAGGCCCCAATGGAATTTTAAGTAAAAAGTGATTTAAACAGGACCTGTAGTAGTGACTGTTCAGCCTTACAGCCTACAAGCATACACTTCTGTTCTGAACAGAATATCAGAACACTGTTCAGGATATAGCACGGCTATGAACTTGATAGAATATCTTGTAAAGTAAGCGAATGTGTGTATGTTTTAAAAAAGCTCTGTCCCTGTGATACACTGAAACAAAGTAATGTTCTGAATTTACCTGATTCATGTTCACACATCATTTCCACAATTGAAATATATTACATCAGCGCAATTCAATTTTTTAGTCTACTTACAGTCGACAATAACTGTTGATGTTTTATGGATGTGGTAATTATGCAATTTCAAAATGCATGAATGTCTGTTACCATTATTTAGCACACATTTTATGAGCATTTTACATCAGGGCTGCTGCTGAGTCTCTATCTGATGATTTCCCTGCACTAACAAACACACTAAACCTTGGAATTCCCAGAATAGCTGGTATTTCTGAGCAGAAAAATAAACAAACTGCACTGAACTGCAGCCTTCGAAGACCCGAGCTGGGCAGCTTTGATTTAAATACACGAGCGAGAAAGTCGTCAAATTGCTCTGGATCATTTTGTGTTTTAGCTTCCCGGGCTCTCTCAGCAGAGCATGCACAATGAGGCCTGAATCACACAGGGCCAATTTAACTCTCATTACAAAGATTAGTGTTCACGCAGCCTGGGGCAAGAAAACCGAATTAATATGTCTTAATTCAAGCCCAGCTATTTCATGCCTCTGCTTAGTTCCCATTATCTCAGATGTCTCATAGTGCAATACACAGTTTCAACAGGGCCGTGCAAAAAGCCTCGCCCAGTTTCAAAGAGCCTGCATTAAACCCAAAGCATAGTCATTATGTTTACTTCATTTATTTATTTGGTCTTACTCTAATGGGGTACACAACCCTAAGAATTTCACACTGCAAACAACATCAGCAGGCTGTCTGCTTTCCCTGTCTTCCCCAGTAAATTCTGTTCTCAGCAGAATTGTGTTATTTAGAGATAAATAGTACGGTGTGCTCCTCAGAGCTGTTTGCAAATGATTTTGTCCATTCTAAAGAGCTTCTCTCTGTCTTCGTATCACTCTGTATGACTCAGGGGGACTTTCTTAACACTTCTCTTAAGTCACTCTCTCACGTCTCCCTCTCTCGCTCTCTTTCACGTCTCACTCTTTTCGTTTGAAGTGGCATTTGTGTGGTGGGCAGCATGCTGAAGAGGGATCACATCCACACTATATTGCGTGACAGGAAATATGGGGTTATTAGCTGTGGTGGGCTGGCAGAAGAGCCCTCGCACTTGAACACTTTTGTCTTTGCTGTTTTTCCTTTTGCCGAAGCAAGAAAAGAAAACAGCAGGCAAGTAAAGCGTCCTCTGATATGACAGCACTTCCCATTGATCCAAGGTCCCAGAACTGTACACCAAAATAAGCACCAAAAATATATGTCAAATAAAAATGTGCTGCAGATGCGTATGCAGGGCAGTTCTGAGCCTTAAAGCTGAAAATAACAAAAACAGAGCTTAACATTAATAATTTCTCACTCACGGCTCGCTGAAAGAAGCAGAGGAATTCAGACACAAAGACTGACTTTCAGGCGAACCCGTGCGTATGTTCGTGAGCAGAAGAAAAAAAATTTTGTGTGTGTGTGTGTGTGTGTGTGTACTTGCACCAAAGTTTGTGCAATTTGGTCAGGACCACCTTCACTTCCCCTTGCTACACAATGCTAATATAACTGGGAGAGCGAGGCTAGCATCCTAATCGTTATAGGGTCAATGTATTGCACCAGAAAAGAAATATTTCATTATGAAAAGTTTACATTTGATCATCTGGTTTTGTAGGAAAAAAGTAAGTCTTCACTTTAATGTGTATCTTATGTGAAAACCAATGGAAAAAGTCACATTCAAACCTTTCGCTACAAAATTTAGATGTAGACATAATTCCCTCCATTAATATCTATATAAGTCATATAAGTCGACTTAAACAGTTTAGTAGAACAATAGTAATAACACTTAACTTCTAAAGGTGAACAGAGGCTTCACACATTCAACATGTAAATATAACAGGAACTGAACGATGAGTACGCAGCACACGCACATTAAGTTCGCCAGTGATTGATATTGTGTTATGTTACAGCTCACTTTTCATTGAGAGAGGTTTCCTTCTCACCAGAGAACAGGGATTGTTCCGTTAGCTGTAAAGCATGCTCTTTGATTGATGCCCACTCTGTTCAGCTGATAGCTTTTAGCTTAAGTATGCAAAACAATTACTCTGCCCTGCTACATGTTCAACTGTGGGGAGGTGTGGGAGGGTGGAGCTGCCCCTGGAAACTCCTGCCATAACCTGGCATGTTTATTAATGCATGGAGATTCTATTGGAAGGTGTGGGCTGCGAGCTCTTGGCAGTGTGAGGGAACTGAGTGGAGCGTAATCAATTAAGCTGTAGGCAACCGAAATCCATTTTTCCCAACTGCGGCCTGTACGTTTTTCAATTATTCCTGCTGTTTAAACAATTACACACGAGCACGTCCGTGTTACACGCTGTGCATTATTCATCCAGTCCAGCGGGGAGGGAGGTTCAGCTTCACAAACATGAAAAAAACCAACATCCACAGATGCTGACAGAGTTGAAATCCCAGAGATAAAGTGAGCAGCGCACTGGTGGCATTGGTCCATGCTGGTTGATGCACGTAGTTTTCCAATATTTGTATCTTTAGGCTGATGACTGACTTAATTCAATATTGTGATAATTTACATTAGCAATGCTTTATGCAAAATATTGTTTCGATCTCTGTCATGTGTCCGAACCACATGTAGTTTGGGAGTTAATTAGCCTTTATTTAAACATTCCCTTCACACAATAATGCTAATCGATTTAAGTATTAATATATACAGTGGAAGAGAGCACACCTAGTTCTAGAGTGTACAAACTGGAAATCAACAAATCATATAATAAATAACAGATATTTGTTACTGTGGTACATGAGACCTGCTCATGCAGAAAATGGGAGCTAACACACAGATTTACCAATATTTTGGTTTACAAAGAAACAAATGCAGAGAAATTCAATATGTTAATAATGCCGTGGCTATAACAGGTGGTTTTGTAAAATTTACAAAGTACAAGGTCTGAAGCCCCCCTGAAGCAATCTGGAAAAGTCACGAACGAGAGAGAGCCAGAGAGAGAGAGAGAGAGAGAGAGAGAGACAGACAGACATAGAGAGAGAGAGAGAGAGAGACAGACAGACAGACAGAGAGAGTAAATCCGCGCTAAAATATCAAGGTGAAAGTCATCATAGCTTGCATAGTACAGACCCAGCTCCCAACCCAACTTTGTGAATAGATTAACGGCGATTTTTTTTATCGCATGATAAGAGTCTCACATTAACGCAGCACGTTAACGCCAATAACGGCCCACCACTAGTAACTACCAATCAGTAACTACCAGGAACAACACATAAATCAAAGCCAATGCTTCTTTTTAATTCTCCATCACGCTCCCACTAAGACAGATTATTAAATTGGTGACTGCAAATAAAAGGTCACATAACAAGAACCAACAGAAGGCTTAACGTTGCTTATAGTTCCTAAATGTCCTTCGAATTTTGATCATGTGTTATTTTCCAAGATAAGTATAGTTTAAGCAAATGTTTGATGAAAAATCTAATTTACACGATCACAATTGGCTTTTTTAGCTTCTTGGGTTTCACCCCCTAATAGTACAAGCAATCAATACATACAGTATGTATCTACGAATGAGCATCATGCAACTTCGAATCGTACAAATTTGAACACTGTCGCCTCAAATCACTTAAAAAAAACATGCTCATGTATTTATTGACAATTTCTTGACTTTTTCATAAAAGCACCAAGGATATTAATCAGGTTACAGCAGAAAATAATGCATCATTAGGAGTTCTTCCTTGTGACACTTCCTGGTACTTAATGTGTTTGGGTGGGGAATTAAACCACAGTCTGCAGGCTGAAGGGCTGAAGGGTAGAAGAGTTGCTCACTTTGCTGTACAAACGTCTCAAGACTAAACTGGTTGTTTTACCATTCTATTGAGCATACACTATGCAAAGAATTATGCAATAAATAATTTGCACTGAAAGTAAGTCTGAAGAACAGCACACACGCAAGCAGTTTCTATGTTCAGAAGAGATTTATTTAATGCATAAGAGGAGATGATGCGTGTTCCGTGGAAATGACAAGGCTAACATCACCCTTTCAAAACAAGCTGCAACAGAAACTTAAAATAAGATGAGATTTATCGCGAGAGAGATCCTTTTGGCATTAATTTACTTACTCAATTTGACTTTATATCTTTATAACAAATGCTGTTATTGTAAAGTGGGCTCAGTTTTATTTGGTAGACTGGGTGGACGGAAGAACAAATCTGTCGGTTAAACAAATGAAGCTCGGAAAGGATGAATGAACAACTTGATGTATCATGTTGTGTAAAATTCTGCAGTTTCTTTTTACTGACAGACACCAAACACATATTCCCTGTTCAAGTACATTTGGAATATGAAGAAATATGGATTTCTAACTTAATTTCTCGTATTTTTTCAAAGATTTTTGAACTTTAGTGTTTTCATTTCAGTTCAAAGCCCTACAGAATAATAACTGGTCTTAAAAATCATATGTGACTTTCATCTACCAATTCCATCTCCATACTAAATATGGCTCTGAAAAGTTTACAGACAGGCACACCATTGGTATTCTTCTTGAAACTTAAGAAACCATTGCTATTCTGTGTAAAGCTCATTCTTGGGAGAACTCCTGGCTGCTGCCCTGCGATGTGATTCTAGGAGCAGCCAGTGTGATTCATAAATCATAGAAGCACTATTTTCTCTCTCACAAATGATATGCTGTATTTCCATTCCAAGAGAGCTGGAGGATTTTAAAGCGTGACGACGCACACTTTCTCCAAGCACACTGCTCTCACTACATTCATTCTAATTCTGGACCTGTCAACGTTTGTTTCTCCAAACTAACACATTTACAACTGGATGGCAAAAAAAACAAAAACAAAAACAACATAAGATGACTGTTCAGCTATGCATCACTAGTTTGTTGCTCTCCATGCTGTTGTTCCAACCACTTGTTTACTGAATCAGGGTTGTTACACCACATAGATTCAAACAAGCCTACTCCGCTTCAGAAGCATGTAAGAAATGAAATCAATTAGCGAAGATTAATGAAAGGGATAAATTGAAGTTTCACTGCTGCTTCTGGCTCTGCTGACATACCTCCCCCAGAAAATCATGCGCAGATAAATAAAAAAGGACGTGACATCATATTAAATGTACGATGGCCGTGGTAACATTATAGTGTTTCATAACTCAGTTATTGCAATATTCAAGCACTTGAGTGAGTAATGCGGAATAATGAACAAAAGAAGTCATATGAGAAACGATAGCAGTGAAATATGCGACTGCTGCGGAGGACGGTAATGAGAGGGGTTGCGCGCGCACACACGTACACATATTCACCCATCTAACATATCTGTTGTTCTGGATCCATGTAATGTTATCCACAGTTAATGAGAATTGCCCTTAATCTGAGGTATAACTAAGCAAGCGGACAAGGTACTAGGGCTTAATGTTATGGAAGAATATATACATGTTTTATGCTTTCACAATAAATATTGAGCTAATGGTCATTTAAGTAATGAAATGTGTGCAAAACTGGGGCTAAAACAGTAATTTAACACTACAGCAAGGGATGCACAGCACGGACAAAATACCTTATTGTCGTACACTTCAACTGCGATATATCTTCCAATGAACTGAAAGCATTGGTTTACAAAATAAAAGTTTTTGCCTCTTGAAGGGGATTAATTAAAGAATCCAAATAACTCCTGTGATTAGTCAGTGTGATCACACCATACAATATAACATTTAGTGATTGGTTAGAGGCCCATATGCATGTTGCTTATTGCACACTTTTGTAATATCAGTACTGCAAAGTGCATAGTGCACTATGCCCTGTGCACTAAGCTGAGGGATCTAGGAGTAAACACTCAGCTCTCTAGGTGGGTACTTGACTTTCACACACGGGCAGCGTTGTGTCTATAACCATCACCCTTAATACTGGAGCTCCACAGGGTTGCGTCCTGAGTAAACACTCTGCAACTTTGACTGTGTGACAACTCAAAGCTCCAACTATATTGAGACATTTTCTAATGACACAGTAGTGCTTGATGTGATCTCCAACAGAGATGAGTTGGCCTACCTCAAGAAGGTAGAGAACCTGACCACATAGTGTGAGTCTGCCTCCAGTTGAACATCAGCAAGACAAAGGAGCTGGTCATGGACAACAGGAAACAGCAGCATTCTTACTCTACCACCTACATAACCCCCTGACCCAGTGGAGATTGTGGGCACCTTTAAGTACCTTGGTGTTCAGATCTCCAAGAAACTAACCTGGTCACAACACACAGACATGGCCACAAAGGCAAAGCAGTATCTTTACCTTTAGAGATGGTTTAGAAATCCTTCTATACAGCTGCTTTCGACAGCATCTTGACCATTACCATCACTTGATGGTTTAAGAACTGCTCTGTCCAAGAGCACAAAGCCCTGCAGCCAGTTATCAGATCTGCTCTGCTTTTCCTGCAGAACATCTACATTATACTGCAAGACCAGAGCAATTCCAACTATTAAGAACTCTTTTCATCCCTGCAACTATCAGGTTGCAGAACTTAGAGAAAAAAAAGTAGCATTTGTTCAAGGAAAACTTCCTCCCATCTATTACATTACCTAAGAGTTCTTTAAACTTTTAAGAAAAGGCTTTTAAGCACATGTCATTTACAGCGACTGTTTCTTAAATCCACTAAAAGGTTCTGTGAATTCTGTGAAGGTTAAGTGATCCAAAAGGGGTTCTTCTTGTATGCATGCACAATCTGAATTAGCCAAGATCAGTATCTATGCTTCTTGTCTTTGCTCTAAACTATTGCCATTTGACCAGATTATCGGTTGGATTTTGGCCATCCTGTCTTGACATTTTATGATCTAAATAACGTGAGTGTTATGGCATAATTATACTTCATAATTATATTCATGCGCTCACAGTTTGAAAATAAAGGAGTCAGAATTGGATATATGTTTTTATCACTGTGCACCTCTGCATCTGTGGCATCCCACCAAAGAACACTTCTTGTATTTGTATTATTTTTAAACACGCCAGGTTGCACTGATTCTGCATGTTACGACTTTGCTGCCTGAGAGGAGGTACTGTCACCAGTTTTTCGAGAGGTGGAAGCAGGTCCCACGAGGTCGCATGAGGGTGGGATTCTGAAAGGGCGAGAGAGAGAGAGACAGACAGATTGACGGAGAGAGAAAGGGTGGCATGCAGCAGATGGAATAGAGCCGAGGGCCAGAACTGTACGACTCGTCCATTGTTCCTGCAGGGGAGTCGCCCACTGTCAGTAAGGATGGATGGAAGAGGGAGAGATGGACGCCAACGTCTCCACTAAAATAATGTGCCTTCAGGACCCGAGTTACATAAGGCTATTAAACTGTCAGTGTGTGCCAGAGTGCATGCAGGCAGATAACCTTTGTTTTGCAGAAACCCATTTCTCCATTTGTTTGTTCCCCCCCGTTCGGGTGCATAGCCGGCCAGCCTCTGCTGAGGAAAGCAGGGACAAAAGAGTCTCTTCTGCCTCTTTTACTGCTGTGATATATTTAATACAAACAAGGACAAGCGAGATGCAGCGCCTCAGCCGGGGCCCTGATTCTGTCAAAGGCGTTTTGCAGCGAAGTCCTCAGACACAATGGGCAGCCTGAAACATGCAGACAAGCAAACCAGCAGCCAGCCTCAGCCATCTCATCAGCACATTGTGCCTTGACGTTTAAAGATACATTAAGTAATCCTTCTGTGTTTTGCTCAAGAGTAGTTGCTAGCTGCTTGAGGGGCCACGTGGCTTGTCTCTACTTAAGAACAGGAAAGAACGTTCTCCATCTACAATACATAAAAAGCTCAAGGGCTACTATCAGCCTTCACTTCCCTTGCAATATTTCAACTGGTAATTACAATAATGTTTCCTTCTTCTGATATTAAAATGACACTTTAATGGAAAATTCCGTCCGAATACAGAGTCACTGATCGACCGCTCAAGCCCACACATTTTTTCCAGCAGAACACAGGCAAAGCCAAGCATGCTGCAGGGATAAATAAGGTATGAAAGGAACACAACGTGCCCACAGAACACTGAAGTGTTTACATTCACAGTCACCGACTGAAAGCCTTGGAAAGTTCTCCAGAGTAGTTTGAGACTCATCCCTCTTCATTATCGTGGAGAAGAGACTTGTACTGTGTTCATGGCTGGGAAGATTCCCAATTCCAAATAGGAAAAGACACCTACACTCAATCCCCATGTGAACAAACAGAGTTTCTCCAAGCTGCAGCGCTCTGAAGGCACAAAGTAAGAACAAGAAAGAGTGCTGTGTTTTAAGCTTGTTAACGTTCTAACAGTGTTTGCAATGCAGTTAATTGTTAAATATTCTGGGCACATGGAAAATGAAGTCATTCTGAATAAGCTGCTTTTGTTTGTTTTTGCTCTGTGTACTAGTTCTTTGTATGTTTGTACACATTTATCTGGTGAGCCTCAAATCTGACATTGACCTTTAAAAATGTTTGAGTAATTGGCAATGAAGCTTGGTGAATATATACAAGGCTTCTAAAAGATCACTCTGCTTTTATGTTATTTGCAGCATTATTAGCAGTAAAATACCAAGTCCTCTAACCTCCCGAGAACCGAAGAAAAAAAGTGTCTTACAATTTCTTTTTTCGTGTGATTTCCTATCTATTTGGGGCTAAAAAAAACACCTTACAATTTAAATTGATTTGAATATATTTTTTATTTTAATTTCCCAGCATGTCCACTGTAGAGGACAGCAGGATGATTTCCATGTGAAAAAGAACTGAATTAAAAAAATGAAACATGTGATGTTAACCCAAGAACACATTCAATTTGATCAAACCAGTAAACCAATTCTGTATCACTCTTCTGTTGCTTGTTGCTTGCAAGGACAACAAAACCTGTGATTATTACAATTATAAGTCATAGAACATCCTCTGGATATTTTAGGTGAGATAGTTCTGGAAGCCTGTTTTGTTTTTGGTTATAAAGAGGAACATCTTGCATTTGGTGCCCCTAATGTGTGCAAACCCCTTACATGGCCCATCGCTGGAAAGGCCAGGATGTCCTCTACAAAATACTACAAAATACTATAAATAGTATATCTCCAAATACTTAAGGAAGATACAGGTGAACAAAAATCCATTATAAAGGACATAAATAAATGGGCTGGGTCTCAGGAATGCGAACTTTTAAAATGAATGAAAAGATGTGGGCAAAGTATAAAAGCCATTTTATATTCATAAAGCAGCCAAATCATCCCCAGCTCTCACTGGGTTCATGGTTAAAGTTGTATGAACACCCTGGAGCATGAAGGTAAAGTTTCATGTTAAAAAATTCCATTTTCATCATCTAAGAATTATAGTATAGTACTGGTTCTAGCCACATTCAGGCTGGCTATAATCATGGGATAAACACTGAAATACTAGTCGTTATTGCATTGCATCTAACACAACGTTAATGACACTCCATTGCTGTATGGATTGAACTGGTTTGAAATGGTTTGAAAGGTTTTATGCATGATGATGGCAAAAACCTGGCGATAGCTAAAAAAAGGCTAAATGTTCTCGAGGTGTAAATAGCTTAGCTGTTCTGATCAAAGCCTCTGTATAACACCGGCTAAAAAAGAGAGAAAAACTCCTCTAATAGGCACCCTGGTCTAAGGGGTAGAGACATATTGATCAAGATGCTCTTGCACAACCGCTGAGATCTCTACTGATCCACACAGGTACTAATGATCTTGTCTGTAAAGCCTTTAATATACTCACCATCCGAGAGGGCTGACTGCTATCTTTAGCTGTAAACATATACGTCACATTAATCATGCTAGCCATGCAACCAAGATGCTGAGGAATGCATGACTTTGAGATTCACTTATTCCCTCTTTACTTCACTCAGCATCACAAAACAGCCCAAATCCCTGAATTGTACAGCACCACAAAAAGAAATTATTCCATTTATAATTTACTTCTAATTATACAACACACATATTGTATTCACTAGCAGGCATTTTATGAGGGCTTTCAATTCCTGCTTTGTTGCATTCCTCGTGTCTGCTACGTGTATGTGTGCATAAAATCATTCTTATTTAGCTGAGGCAGCCATATTCCATACAGGTATTTTACAAGAGAAAGCAAAAAAGGTTCCTTACACTAAAAAAATGGCATGAACATCTACTATTATTAAAACAGCTTATATATGTTAAATATAATCAAAAGCCTTGAACGTGTTTATATTTAGTGCACTGAATGTGAACTGCAATATTGTACTACTCAGAATCAAATGATTTGATTACTTGGAGCTTATTTGTAATAGTAGAATTAAAGTAGGATTATATCTTGGAATAAAAAGAAGAAGAGGAAGAGAGGAAGCCGAAGAATTTGCAGGAGTAAAATCTGAATACAGCCACTATGTCACGGCTATGTAGGGGCCACTGTTTTGATGTCGTTTTTGGGACTTTTATTTTGATATTTAGTCCATGTTTATCATGTTTCTCGTTTTCAGCTGTCTCAATTTTAGTTTAAGTGATTACGTTTGGTGATTGGTTTTCTGTCTGTGTCCTGCATGTATTTAAGTTCAGTCCATATGGATCGTGGGCATCGGTCCATCGCCTCACTAACCTTATGTATATTCATGTCTGTAGCGGCCCTTGAGCCAGGTTTATTTCTGTTTTGGTTTGTTAATAAAGAGAGAAAGAGGAAACAAAGAGCAGACGTGTGATCACAGACGTGTGATCGCAGACGTGTGATCCTACTGATTTACTCTGTGTTTTGATCAGATGTGGTAATGCAGACGCCATTGTTGTTATACGTGCACCAAGAGATCAATGACTTACTGCTGGTTTTCTTCTCCTTCTTTGATTTTCTATGCTGACTGACTTGTTGCATCCCGGTCTGTTGTTGTGGGAACATTTCCACACCCCGAAACGTGACGCTGAACGAAACGAACTGTGGTTGGTTGTTTGACATGTCAGTCAAACGGCCTTATGGGCGGGCCTTGGCCAAAGAAAGCTGCTATGAATACCAGAAAGCTGCTATGAATTCCAAAGCTGCTATGAATTGCTATGAATTCCTGCTATGAATGGCCATCGAAAATAAAATGAAAGCCACGCAGTTCTTTGGTTTTCTTTGTCTGGGAGAAAGTGTAGGATATGTGCTGTTCTTTGCAGCAACATCACAACACTTCATGTGTGCCTTGCCTTCACATGTAGACACAGCAGACAAAATGGCAGATCTTCAACTAATCTGGTGTTGGGGCGCGGCGCAGCGTACCTTATACAAAACGTATAAGTGAACAGGAAGCCGTGAACGGTGCATTTTCACAACAATTTCTTTGCCTAATAACGGAGGTTGTTTTAATGTGTTTTCAGTGAGTATTGGCCAGCTAGGCAGAGCAAGTTTTTGCCACTGCAGTGATCAGGCATGTCTGAATTCAGCACATAAAACACAAGCATATATACAGTTGAGTATTTCATCCTGTGGTGCTGTTTGAACATAAGTTTAAAGATTTTTTTCCTCTGGTACATGAAACATCAGAGTCTTAGCTTTGAAATGAGTCCAATCGCAAGCAAAAATAATTATTTTTGAGCTTTTAAATTTGGGAGCTGCAAAGACCCAAGATGGCCGCTGAAAGCGGTGACAAGCAACAGGCTAGTGGGTGGGGTCTTGACAGATGAGGGGCGGTTCTATGCAAATTGACCCAGTGTGACCTCATACTGGGCCCTTCGTCCAAACAGCTCATTTTGAAAGGGCCTGAAACTGTGAAGAATGGAGCTGGTGAAATCTCTTTATAAGAACTTCATGAACATGTTTTGTAGCTCATAGACCTATTATAACTAAAGTGAGTTTTGTCCCCTTTAAACATAAGCTTTTCATTTGATACTTTCCCCTCGTCCAAGTGTTTGACATTTAATTTGTCCATTTAAATGCTATCCTCTTTAAACTCTGCAAACACCACTGGGACTATTAGAGCATTAGTACTGGTATACTCATCGCAACCTTGAATAAATATTTGAAAACTGTTAATGGCATTCATTTAGTCATTTTATTTAATTCTGAAAAATAGCAATGATGCCACCAAATTTAATAAAATTAAGAAAATGTCAGAGAAAGATAAGGCAGAAATATGAAAATAACAAAGTAATTAGAGATGCTAAAGAGTGATTGTTGTTTATCAGATAGGGAGACTGAGGAGTGACAGGATTTCTGTTCAAAACATGTCTTTAACCAGTTTGGTGATTAGACCCAGGTTGCTTTTCCACACAAGTGAAATAACTGGTAGATAAACAAAAATCCTGTTCAGTAAGAATGAGTAATCTGACAAGTAAGTTTAATGTTTGATACCAATTTGTACTGATTTATAAGGTAATTAACTGAAATGGTTAATCTAAACAGGTTAGCTAGCCTTGTTTCTTTCCACAAGTTTCAGTTTGTCAGGTAGACTGACTAAACAAATGTGAGCATACCCTGCTGAGTCTTTATAGCCAAACAAATGCACTTGCAATTTTCTATTTCCCTTTTGTGGTCACGCTGGTTACTATAATTACCTTCAGCCAGACAGGCCCATGAAACTTTAGCTGTCTGGGGAAGCTAAGTGTGAAGCCATTAGTCAAATTACAAAGGAATGGCTGTTGCCTGATAAGCTTTCAGAGTCATCATCAATAAATGACAATATTGAACATGGTTAGTTGTCTGTTAATCGTTATGTTGACATTGGTCTCTGAAATACCAATATTGCTGAAGACTGAAAATGAGCCTCTAACTAACACAGTGTGTTTGACAGGGTGACCAATTAAAGCTCCCATTACGTTATGTGTGTGTACGTAAATAAAATGAATAATTCATCATAATTCGCTGATTATTATCCACCCTCTTTATCCCTTAGAGTGCAACTGGCTGTTTTTATTTGGGCCAGTCTTTAACCACTAAAGACAGTGATTTGCCTCAGTGCTTTTAAAGAACCAATTTTCCACATTTCCCTTTATGTTTGTATGTATTTGTGAAACTAATATTAATAGTTCCTCCTAATTCACTCTTCTATGATAATTTCCACCCTCTTTATCCCATAGAGCAGTGGTCCCCAACCTTTATTTCGTCACGGACGGGTTTGATATCAGAAACTATTTTCACGGCCCGGCCTTTAAGGAGTGGCAGATAAATATACACATACATATTTATACAAATAAATGATACTCATAAAAATGGGGATATTTTAAAAATATAATAATGGGGTATCTTTAAAATACACTAATAAACGTAAATCCAATGTGTACTCGCAGCTTTATTAACAGCATTTTCATAACAACGAGCCGACAACAGAACACAGGTAACGTACGTTTTTTTTTCTGACCGGTACCACATGATCCAGGGATTGGGGACCACTGCCTTAAGAGAAAGCTAGTTCTAACAGTGGGCCTCCTTTAACCACTACTATTACACTCAGTGGGGGGGTGGCCAGGCTTTTGTAAGCTTCATTGGCATATTTAGCTAATGGTATGTCTTCTCCAGTGATGTCAGGGGTTCACAGCCAGGGTGATGCAGAAGCATTTAATCTAATTACGCCGCTGAAGCCCATTGTATGGACTTATTAGATTATCTCTATCCTCTTTTGGTCTTTACCTTTGTCTTCCTGTTGTCTGGCTTCTGTTTATGTTTGGGTGTTTTTCTCCTGATGCATTAAATGAGGTTTAAATAGAACAGCTTAAGGACTTACAAAGGGAGTTAAGGAGAACTGAACGTCAGTAGTATTATTAGTATACAGTCTTGCCCTAAGTGAGACAGCATGCCTATTGGTTCTGCCATGCCAGCTCACCCAGTTCATTTTATGAATTTTTTCAGCAAAAACGATTACAAAACGTCTGTTACTTTCCTGTACTCCTAATGCTTATGAATATATATCGTGTACACATACAAAAAATTCATTACAAAAAAAAGTATTTGGAGTAAAGCTATATGCAAGATACCATGAGTGTAACACACGTTTTTACTCTTTTTTGTAAGAAAATCATTTTTTTGACATGACTAAAGGTTCTTAGTTCTTGGTGAAACGACCCTGTATAAATCACAGACCTGACAGCTCATAATATGAGATCCATGAGCGATACTTTTGATATGACCTAGTAAATGCTTACTTACTAGTTTTTTTATGTAGAATAAGACATAATTGCTTTGAGACATTACATGGTTTAGGACCCCTTTAAGAGGATAATGACCATCTTTGCTTGAAAAAAGAGCACATTTAGTAACTTACTTAAGCTTTTCAACTTTTAAACATTGTTTTTGACAGTAAAGAACAAATTGACTGGATCAGATGCATTGGTGTTCGAAAAATGGGGGCTGCATGTTAGATGCATGAAGTAGATCTAGAAGAAGAGGGTTAGTGACCAATGATGCAAGGATCAATGATGGCCTTCAAGGAATGAAAAAATAAATGTACACTTCACTCTAGGGTCGTTGAGTGCTGCCATGGTGGAAACATTGTGCTTCGCTAGAGAGCTTTGGTTGATAAAGATGTTTGTGAGCATGAAGAGGCTTTCAATGTTTCAGAGAAAATACAGTATAGTGTAAAGATTATTTTCCCGAATGTTTTCCAGAACACTTGCATTATGTTTAAATTCTTTGAACTTTACACGGTTATTCTCACTCACAAATTAATTTGACAAAAAGGATCTCTAAAGAACCTGAAGTCACTGAATTGTTTCTTAAGGTGATTGAAAGTGGTTCCTCTGAGCCAGAGAACCCCTTTGGCACCTATTTGTTAAGAGTGTAGACTTCTGTTCATTTTAGTGATATTAGCTTCAGTACACCATGAATGCCATAAATGTAGATCAAGACATATCACTGGCTTCAGCGGTGTTTTGATGAAGGTGCATTATCAAACATGGAATACTCCTCCACATCCAAAATGATCATTTTACAGGACAAATATTGTTTATCTAGGTAGTTTTCAGACCATTTCTGTGTCATCTGGTGTTTCAAAATATGTAAAACGGTTAAAAAAAATACAAATATGGATAATCAGGGTTCTGTTCAGACTGTACACTGTGGGTTTTTTAAATTCTGTATATGCTACAGAGAATGTTCTGGTTTAAGAAGTTCTCAAAGCAAAAACACTTCAAGCTGGTCCTTAAGCTGTAACTAGCCTCAGGCTTTCCTCGTAAGCATTGATTTCCTACATACAGACCAGAATCTTTCTGTCTGGCATCATGAACATCACAGGTTTTCCGTTCAGATTTCCTTTTTGCAACAGCAACATGAAATTCTTGGAGAGTCTAGTGAGAGTTACCCGGAAGCCATGAGAGGAAATAAAGCATAATAATAGTTCCTAAGGGGTCACATAGACTGCTATTTCAGTGAGCGTCTCACTGCTTGCAGTTGAATAAACAGTGGGGGAAAATAGGTAAGCTATCTCTAATTTATGAGGTAGTTTCATTCTTATGGAGAGAGACAGAATATCAACCTAAAATCAAGAAAAAAAATCAATATATTTGTGTTTCACTGAGTGGAATAAATATTTCATACCCAAGCAAAATATGACATAGTACTGGGTGGGGAAGCCCTTGTTGTCGAGCACATCTCAGGAGGGATTTCGGCCCACTCTTTACAGACACTCTAAATCTTTAGGATTCTTGGTTGCTGCTTGGCAACTCAAAGCTTCAGCTCCTCCATGGATTTTCTATGGGAGGAGGTCTGGAGACTGGCTAGACCACTCCATGACTTTAATGTGCTTCTTCTTGAGCCACTCCTTTATTGCCTTGGCAGTATGTTTTGGGTCATTGTCCTGCTGGAAGACCCACAACCCATCTTCAGTGTTCAGGCTGAGGGAAGGAGGTTCTCATCCAGGATTTTACAGTACATGGACCCATCTATTGGCCCCTTAATGTGATGAAGTTATCCTGAACCCTTAGAAGAAAAACTTTCCCAAACATAATGCTTCCTCCTCCATGCTTGACTGTGGGGATGGTGTTTATTGGGTCATACTCAGCATTTCTCTTCCTCCTAACACGGGGGGTTGAGTTGATGCTATAGAGCTTGATTTTGGTCTCATCTGACCACAGCACTTTCTCCCAAATTCTTCTCTGAATCATTTGTGTTCACTGACAAGCTAAAGTACATGTGCCTTCTTGAGCAGGAGGACCTTGCAGGCACTGCAAGATTTCAGTCCATTATGATGTGGTGTGTTACTCTTGGTGTTCTTAGTGACGGTGGTCCCAACTGCCTCTGATCCTTCCCTTTTCTCTTCACCCTGTTTGGCAAGATGAGGCGTTTTATATTTCTTCCATTTCCAAATAATCTCACCAACAGTTGTCACCTTCTCACCAAGATTCTTGATGGTGTTGTAACCCATTCCAGCCTTGTGCAGGCCTTTGGTCTTTCCTTTAACAGCTCTTTGGTCCTGCCCATGGTGATGGAGAGGTTGGAATGGAAGACACTGGTTCTGTGGACAGGTGTGCTCTATACACATACCGAGTTAAGATCAGGAGTATCTGTGATT
>JBBPDE010000134.1:18140105-18157773 GCA_037974605.1 Nannopetersius ansorgii
AAACAATTCTCCATAGTGCAGCTATAGTGCATAGTGCATCTCCAACTGTATCGTATCGATGCTACCAATAACAATCTATTTTGATGCAGTCACTTAACATTTACTATTTTTGGTTTCTTATTCAACCATTCAATGGTTCAGAAATGTTTGATATGTAGGAATGCTCAGGTTGTTTCACGTTTATTGCCAAATGCTTTAAGAAAAAACAAGAACCTTTTTGTGTGGGTATTGTGTGGGTTCTTTAAACCTCAAGCATCCACTTATTCTCTAAAGAACCAAGTCTTTGGAGAAACACATATAGTTCTTCTATGAAATTGCTACAGAGAACCCTATCTGACCCCTTTATTTTTGAGAGCGAAGCCTAAAAATACAATTCCATCTTCAAACATTGTTCACAGAATTGTAAATGAAGTTGTAGAAAGGTTCTCACAACAGAGAACTTTAAAGAAGTTCTCCATTGTAGGGTAGAACCATTTAACCATGCAAAGAACAATTTATAGGAATAGTTCCATCAAGCATGCATGCTAACATCGCTAACCATGAATGAAAGCCAAAGGTCAAAGATTTGCATAATTCAAATGATATAATGATAACTGGGGACTAACAGCTTCTATGCACTGTGAGCAACATTCTCATGCATGCTTAAACCATCCTGTGAAGGTTATCATGGTTCTTTAAAATGTCATGTTTCTGCACAGAACTTGTGAATTAACTGAAGAACCAGAGGCTGTTCTTTTGTGGCTCCAGCTTTGCAAGAGTGTATTTACTCAGCGAAGGAGATGCATCAAACTGTCTTCATTTTTTTTTTTGTCCTGAACTTAAGTTTCCTACTCCCCCAGCGAGCTGGAGACAGAAATGGTGAATATGAATACTGAAATTGCGTTCTCCGGTACTGATGAAAAGAGATTGCCGTGGCGGGCAGGCACCCACCTTGTGCTACAACTGCAGCTGCCAGGGGAACATTTCTCATCCCCAACAAGGAGAGTGTGAGTCAAGTTTATTACTTTTGGGGAAACTGGGTCCTGCCTTTATCTCACTGAAAAGACTCATAATTATTGCCCTGTAAATTTACGCTATGCTTTCTGGAAGAGGCGCAGCGCTGAAAGGCTGTCATTCTACCTCCATCCCCCAACACCACCCCCCCATGTCCCTGTAATGCATTATTGATAGATATGGGCCCTCATCATTCAACGGGTGCGCTTGCAATATTTCAGAGGAACCGTACAGCAGAGGTCTTTTGAGAGACATTTCCGTCCTTTGTACTCTGCCACTGTGTGTGCGCGCACGCGTGTGTGTGTGTGTGTGTGTGTGGAATGAGTTAGAGGAGGAGAGAGTGAGCGAGAGCGCTCTCATTCAGCCTTCAAGACCATTATAAAAGTGTTGCTGAGCTCTCACAGAGGGCCTTTTACTGCAGCAAAACCCTGTTAGTTGAGTTCCCTTTGAAAACTGTGGGGGACCATCGCCTCAGAACATGTGTCTGGCTTTTTTTGTATCATCAGTGAAACCAAAACATGTCACTCAATATCTGTTTGGTGTCCTGACGCATTATACTCATTAACAACACACTCTTTGTATTATCACAATTTTAAAAAGGCCCATGCTCTACTTTTTTTTGTACAAAAAGAAATGAATTAATTCGGTTTACATTATTATATTCCAGTCTTGGTTTAGAGATCTGTGCAGGACTTGTGTTTTAGTCCCACGTCTGAGATTTCATCACATTCTCGGCCAAAAAAATCGGCGCTATTTGTCCAGTCTGAAGTTTTTGGCCCAACAGCAGTACTGTATAGAATAATTGACGTAATAGAGAATTTGTTCACTCAAAAATTCAGAATTTCTTCTGGGCAGAAATGGTCATTGAGCCTTTTTTTAGTTTATAGTGAGACAACTACAGTATAGGCCATATCCCACTAAAAAGGACTAAGCAAAACTGAAACATTTATTTTTGGTAGGCTGCACATGGCTATCTCTCTGTGGCCTAGAGGAATGCATATTTTGTTCACAGGATCGGTTGCAGCTGTTTAGACTTTATACGTTTTCATTATTTTGCTGATTATCTTTTTGTATCATTTAAATACAAAGGAAACTAAAATATATACTTTTATTTAAGCTACTCATTAATCAGCAGGATTTCTCTATAAATATGTGTTGTTGTACTCCCAACTGGGATTTGTGTCAAGGAAAAAATGTATTTGATTCTCTATCCAAGAATTTGATGTTATAAAAGTCATATATTCTTTTTTCATTCTCCATTGGTTTAGCTAGCTAGTCAGCTAGCTATGTGGCTATGATAGCTCAGTCAGTTAGCTAGCTGGTTATCATAACTAGCTTCCAAAGTACTCAATCTATGGTTGATCTTCATGTTTGTTGTAACTAAATGGCTCATCCTCACTTGGCTTCCAGCCACTGTGGTTAGTTGGTTTCCAATGTTAACACTGCCCTCATTTTTATCAGCCGAACTCTTTAGATGTTGAAGGGTACTGAAAGAGGCTGGAGTTGGCATTTAGGGTAAAGCTGTTTCAGGAAAAGGAGTTCAACTTAGTTGTTTTTCCCCTTGAAGGACATGGTTTTCCCTGTAATGGCGTTTTACGATTCGTCTCTAAGTCCCTATGACCTGTAACAGTCTCATTGTAGACCTGCAGGTGCACATGTGCTGAAAGAGCTCACTTTGGAAGGACTGCTGGGGATAGAGAGAACTTTCCTGTAAAAGGATTATCATGTTATTTGTCATTTTATGTGACCTTCATTCTTGCTTGTTTGACAGACAGTTTTCTGTTCTTTTTGTGCTTTTGTCCACCAGTGTTACTCAATGCAATACCCTTCATGTATTATGCACATATCTCTTACAAAGACTAATAAATCCAGATGTGAAACGCAGAAAAAAACGCCCACCTTTAAATATCTGCTCCATAAGTGCTTGTAGTTTTTCCAAAGTTCCTCTTACATCATCAGAAAGAGGTCTTCCTTGTCTTTAACCCAGAAAATCTACCTCTAGGGACCAGAATACCCAACATGAAATATGCAAAAATGCCATAGAAAGGTTAATATACACAGATCCTTATCAGAATTATTTGCTATTTGGCTTCTTTCCATCTTGGCCAGAAAGCAAGTTAAAAAATATTTCACGCTGCCCACCCTCAAGTATCTGCTTCAAATGTTCAATCTAACACCAAGGCATGTCATCGGAAGGAGGCCGCACTTGTCTTTAACCCAGAAAATCTGGCTCTAGAGATTACTATGGCATTATTAAAGGAGGTCAGAAGGCAAGTTTATAACCCTTTTTCTATTATGGCTGGAGTCCTCTTTGAATAAGATGCACTGTTTCTATAAAAAGCAACTTTATTGACCAACATAGGAATATTACAGTGGTCTATGCTGCTATTTGTGATGTTTTGTCTATTATTCTAATTATATTTGCTGCTGTTACAACTTATCCAAATAGATTGCACTGTTAAACTGCTCAGGGCTGCCACATCCTCCCTTTGGTCCTGCAGACTGTGTTTTTATCACTGGGCTTTGAGTCTACTTGTGAACTGGTGAGTATTTATTGGATTGTTAGTGTTGGTCTTGTTTTAGTGTGTCATCTGTGTCTAACAGTCTTGTAATGTGTAATGCTGTAAACAGGTCCTGTTCCATCGAGGCCCTGGGGGAACAATATTTCATTCCACTGTGAACTTGTTGTTGGGGTGACAATATACAAGTACTGTAGTCAGTACTTCATTCGTTCATTATCCAAGTAGCTTATCATCAACCAACGTTGTGAGTGGTGCTGTGGCCTATCCCAGCAGTCATCAGGCTAAATGCATGTTCTTGGACAGTGAGTGGAAACTGCAAAAATTACCCTAGGGCCCCCCAGCCAGCAATTGAGCCAGGACCTTAATGGTGTGAGGAAATGGTGCCACCCACTGCACCATTGTGCCTCCCCGACTCATTACTTCTTCTTAAGTAAGTTCTTCTTAATCATCCTCTAACAGAAGAATGTGTTGTCTGTAATGTTGCATTTATTTACTCTCCTAGCCTTTGTGTGCTAATGCCCATTCTTCTAGACTCTAATCAGAGAATAATCCAGAACAATTCATCACTTCGAAATCCGTTACTTTTGCAAGAGCTTTTGCAAGTTCCTTTTCCAATCCAATCCAATCCAATCCTATTTTATTTATATAGCACATTTTAGTTATAGCACAACAGTTTCCAAAGTGCTGCACAAAGAACATACTATAAAAACAGGAATAAAATGAAAAACATCATTTAATTTATTATCACTAGTCATCATTAAAATAAAAATAAATAAATAGATAAATAAGACCGTTAAACAATACAAAATAAATAAAACGTTGCCGGAGGACCACGCAACTCACGCTGCGTTAAAAGCCAGAGAAGATCCTGCTTTCAAGATCCTGCTGGAAAAAGTTGTGGAGGTTCGTGTTGGCAAAGCCATGGCAGGGAGCCACTAAATCACAGGGAATGTTTTCAGTGAGCAGTAACTACAGGGGTCTAATGAAGCCTGAGAGTTCGGCACGCTGTACTTAATCATCACTATTACATGAGCTTTGGACAGAGTGATGGGAGCCCTCTATCTCCAATTAGCCCACTGGCTAAGTGGATAATTAAGTGGCCAGCTTGTTAAGAGCATGATTTGGTCCACAGCCAGGAGATTAGCACGAACGTGGACCTGGCTCAACCCACCAACCTTGGTTTATTATCTTATTGCTGTATTCAAGCTCAGTGCTCCCTCTGGACACAGAAGAAGATGTTCTGTATTGGGCCAAGGACACAGTACATTCATTCAAAGCATGGCAACAGCTGCAAAAGCTTGCAATGAATGCACCAATCAAGAGTGCTATGTACCGGGTCACACGGGCCTTTCGTTTCTCTGCACCTCCTCCTCTGTAGTTCTCTGCTTCTCTGCCACTTTTCTCTGACCTTGGTCCTCACTCAGGCTGTATTATGCATTCTGCATGGTCTCAGCAGACAGTCTAACGGCCAGCCTGTAGCCATGAGGACATAATCAGGCTGTCTCATAATCTCCCAGCCCTGTCAAAATGCAAATATAACACCTTTTAAACGTCGGCCGTTCATCGTCTTTACTGCTGGGTGTTCTACTCAGTTGGAACGTGAACAGGTGCTAACATCCCGCCTGTCCAAGTTGTAAGCTGGTGCTCTACTTCGCTTAAGGGAGGGAGCTGGGCAAAAACGCTTGACTGGACGTCAATACCATTGCATGGAAGAGAAGTGAAGTTAAACATTTCAGTACTTCAGCATAATCCGGTCCTTTTTGTTGGCTTTTACTGAGCCGTATCAAGTCAGTAACTGGTTTTTAGCTGGCGGCTTTTTAGTGGGTAATAAAGCAGTAGGTAGAGTGAATTACGCATTTTCCAGAGCAGTTTAATTTGTGTATTATACTTCATAAACTTACCATTTACTTATATAAAGAGACCTGACTTGATAGTCTCATGACTGATCTAAGTTCACTCACTTCATAGCTGTCAAGTCTGGTTGTTTTTTATTTTGTTTGTTTGTTTAGCCTTTCCTATTGATGGCTGTAGTTTTAGCCTTTGCTGTGTCACAATGGGGTGAAAAGTATGTTTTGTATCAAGAATAGTACACTAGAGTGAACCACAATTTTTTTAAAAAAGCAAGCAAAAGCTATGGCATCAATATTCATTTTGGAAAAGTGTGTACATGTGTTTAAAACAGGATGTCCTAATGGGAGTTTGTCATTAAAATGCTGATCAAGACATGGTAAACTTCCACCTCTGCATCCTGATTTCCTTGTCTGTAGTATGTGGGACCTTTGTAGTGGGACTTTAATGTTAAAGTTGTTCACGTACACCAGATTTTAGTTTGGGTTTAGCAGTCACAGCTGTTTTTGGGTTAAATGATTATCACTTGTAATTGGTTCTTGTGTTTAGAGTAGGAGTATTTAGTTCATGTCACGGCATGTCCCCTTCTCCTGGCATGAAAGGCAGACACACACACACACACACACACCATTCATGGTTGAAGTGCTTCATTTTCTTTCTTTATTCATTCACTACATATATGAAAAATGGCCTGAGAGCCAAACTCGAAAACTAGATATTTCTTTAAACACAGGTGACAGGAGAAACGACGCAGGTCGGTCTCAAATAAATACAAAACTCCCAAAACCCAATCACAAAACACAAGCACTTAACACACACACAAAACAGCTAAAACTAATAATATAATCAAAGTCCCAGCTTAAACCACAAAACCTCAAACTTACCCAAGGCATGCCCCAGACCTGACAGTACACCCCCCCCCACCCCCCCCACCCCCCTAAGGGCAGAGGAGGGGAAGGCGGAGGCAAAGGGAAACGTCCTGTGAGCCCCACCCGTTGGCATCTCAACAGATAACATCCTGGATGTTGCTTCGAATGGCCTGGGCAGTTCAGATGGGTCTCATGGGACGCTCCTCTTTGAGAATCCCAATACATACCTGGGGCCCTCCCACCAGGGAGCCACTCACTATCCTCCATAGCAGAGCCCCCTACTGGCCCCTTTGTGTCCTTAGGGGCAAAGCCCTTTACCAAGAGCCCATTGCTGTCCTTAGAAGCAGAGCCTCCTCTCTGAACAGGTAGGAGACGGTTGCGACCTGGACTCTCTACCGCCTTGCCACTCAGCAAATCCCAATGGGAGTTCCTCCACGGTCTGTTCCAGGACGAGAAGGTCCAGAATCCGTTCCGGGTCTACAATCAGGGATCCATCAATCCACCCGTGCCACCAGAAGCCCATGTCCTCCTTCTTATCCTCAGACTCACCTCCCAACAACAGCTCGACAGTCATAAACTGGCTTGTCCTCACCAGTTCACACTCAAACTGGATCCAGCTGGCTACATCCAAGACAAGCTCCTCCACTTTCTCGGTCTCATTGCCCTGTGTGCCTTGCCATGATAGGTTGATCAATCTGTCACAGCACAGCGGCCCCCCCTTTACAGACCCCAGCCCTGGCAGGCCTGTTCAGTTTGTGTGGAACCTCAATTGTCGTTTTTACCCCAGTACTGACTCCTGTGCTCTGGTTTTGTTCGTGCCTTTTTGTTTTGGAAATAAAGTCTGTGTCTGCGTCTGCGCCTCCCATTGCTGCCTGGAGACAGAAAACATGACACTGAGATTATTCTTTGATTCTAAAATAAATGTTTGGGCTTGTGATTTTTATCCAATTCTACAAGGTGTTCATCACCCATCTCCTTATTTTTATTAGTGTTAGCCTGACAGGAATATATATGAGAAAAGAAAGCAAGAGGAAAGTGGATAAACTGTTACTGAATAAAGTGAGGCTGGAAAGAAAGCAAATTATCGACCCACAGCTGTGCAAAAGACTGTGATGTAAAGTACATAAATGAACATTACCTTTAATTAACTAGTGCTAATTAACAGTGGTTGGCCTGATAAGTTACCAGAATTTGCTTCAATATGGCTTAATTAGGGCGTTATGATGCACATAAAATGCTGTTGTGTAATATACTAACATGCTCTGAAAAATGTGTCATTCACTCTAGTCATGAACTAGCTGTGAACAGACAGTTAATTAACATAGGATAAGATAAGATAACCCTTAATTAGCCAGACACGTGAGAAATTTGCAACTATTGACAAAAAAAAAGACTTAATAAGAATTTATAAGGCATTAATATTCCGCTATACTGAAGGGCTAAAAAGGATGGATTAAAAAAAGCTGCATTTTGGCATTTGGAGCCTATTTCAGTTGCTGGAAATAAATAAATGGACACCAAACCTTTCATTACATTTAAATGTATCCAGTTTATAGTCAGCTGTTCAGTGATTACTTTGATATGGTAAGGACTGTCACGGCGTGGATTGCGTTTCAGCCGTGCCATGTTTTGTTTATCTGTTTCTATTTTCTGTTCGTTTATTATTCCAGCAGCCGCTGAAGACCCTTAGTTCTGTTTAAGTCTTGTGTTATGTTTAGTTCTTGGAGTATGTATTCCCTCTTGTGTGGCGCGTGTGTATTCCTGCCTGTTCTGTGTCCCTGTCCCCTTTGTAGGTTCCCCTGCCTGGTCCGTGTTCCTGCCTGGCCTCTCATCCCTGCCCTGTCCGCGTCAAGCTTCGCTCGTGTCTCTGTTCCTTTCTGTCCTGTATGTATGTTCTGTGTTTATGTCCTCCCTCCATGTTTCCTTGCCCGCTCTGCATCCCTGCCTGTTCTCTGCCTTTGTCTTCCCTCCAGGTCCCAGCCCATGATTCCCCTCAGCCTGTTACTGTCTACCCTTCCTGCTCCGGATCCATCCCCTGGTTCCCAGTATCAGCCCTGTGTTCTCCCTGTGTGGTCCTGGTCCTCCCTGCAGTTCCCTTGTAGACCCACTAGGGGTGCCCCTTGTCCATGTCTGGCCCAGTCACCTGTCTGTCGTTCCCATCCCTGGTCACGTGTACCTTGTGTTTCATCTGTGTCCTGTTTAGTCCCTGATGTGTCTGTGTATTTAAACCTGTGTTTTATCAGTTCACGTTATCTGTCCATAGTCATTGTTGAGCCTCAGTTAAGTGCTGTATGTTCGTCTCGTTCCTGCCCTGTCTTAGCCCTGTATCTGACCTTGATTTCTGTTTGGGCCCGCGTGCCCTTTTGCTTTGCCTTCTAAATAAAAACACAACAGCATGAAGCCCTGGTGTCCAGCCTGGTTCCATGAGAGCTCTCGGTCGTGGGGGCTTAGCCCCCACCATCGTGACAAGGACAGATTAGATATAAATTTGTTTTTTAAATGATTTTGGACTTAACCTTTAGTGTTCAGGGCCCTGCAATTATGGCAGAACTCATTTAAGCCTCTTTTGTTTGTTGCAGGAGAGAACTGAAGAAAATCTTTTTTCATTCAACTATTTATGTAATCCATACAGCACTGTGAGTCCTGTGGCTTCCAAATTGTTTTATATGCAGTTAACAAATGAGAAAATATTATTTTGGACCTACAAACAACAGCACCACTAAGAAAGTGTGGGAAAGTGTGGTTTAGTTGATGCAGCCCAGCCCCAGCTGTAGAATTCACACAGCCTAATGACCTAGCTACAGCCTCTATGAATTCAACACTCATACTCTCATTTATGCACCATTTTTAAACAGAAACAGAGCTTGTTGCAATCAGCATTTGTGTTCAAATATATCACATAAATGATCAAAAAGATCTTAACAATAATAGTCAAAAGATCGTTAGCAATAAAACAGACCCACAGTGTGGAAAGGAGTGCAAATAGCACCTTTCACATGTTGCAAGAACCTAAAAATGATCAGAAATGCAAATGGTTATGGCAAGTTACTGGCAGTATGGCAGTCCATGGAAGTTAGAATTTAAACTAAGTGAACTAACAGTTGTTCAGAAAAACACAGTGTTCTGCATGGTACATAAATGATCTACCCACACATCTAGACAGGTTGTTGCATTCTCAGGACAAGTGGTCTTTTTTCCTCAAGTGCACAATACAGACTACATAATTAAAAAAACATGGACAGGTATAAAGACATACAAGGATATTCCAGTATTGTAGGAATACTCCCCATCTATTGCTTGAAGTACCCTGAGGTGGAATATTGACATCTTTCCTATGGGACTACATCAAGTGAGTCAAGGAGAGGTTTCCAGATCAAATTTTATGTTACTGTTTTTTTGAAGCACAATTGATCTCCTCTAACTGCAGAATATTCATTATTTGACTCACTCATGTGAAAACACGTTTTGTTCATGAATATGAGTATAGCAGGTTTACTACACAGAAGAAGATTTTAGTAATGGCCTACATAATCAAGGTCTGCAGTGATCACACGTCTTGGAACGTGTATATAAGCAAATCAACTTGTTTCTTTCTCAAAACAGGCTCCAGGACCCTCACCAGTCAGAGTTCAAGATGGCACACTCAACTGAAACTGCTCTACTTGCCGCTTCCAAAGAACTTCATGCGGCTGGATCAGTCAACCTGTCTTCTGCTCTGATCCTCCTCGACCTCTCTGCTGCCTTTGACACTGCTGCTTCCAACCTTGGGATCTTGGGCACCACCTGGGAATGGTTTGCTTCCTACCTTGATGACCGGAGGTACCAGGTAGCATGGGACGGCACCCAGTCTGATTATCCACTGGTGTGCCGCAAGGCTCGGGACTTGGGCCACTTCTCTTTTCTCTGTATAAAGGTTCTCTTGGGGCTGTAATAGCCCCACATGGTTTTTCCAACCACTTTTATGCAGATGACTCTCAGCTTACACTCTGTTCCCCTTCCAGCAACAACCAGGCCTCTACCCGCATCTCAGACTGTCTGGCCAACATCTCCTCTTGGATGGTGGCCCACCACATCAAGCTGAAACCCAGCAGGGCCAAGCTCCTCTTTATCAAAGGGAGTCCTTCACCAAACCACAACCTCATCGTTTCTGTTGGGAACTCTTTCTTGCCGCAGGTTGACCAGATCTCCAGAATATGCAGATACCTTCTCTACAACATCAGAAGAATCCGACCCTTTCTCACCATGAAAGTTACGCAGATACTCATCCAGTCTCTGGTCATCTCCTAACTGGACTACTGCAACTCTCTACTAGCTGGACTTCCATTGAAGATAACAGAACCACTTCAGCTGATTCAGAATGCAGCTGCGAGATGTTCCAAAGTTCCCACACACACAACACCTTTAATAAGGACCCTTCACTGACTCTCTGTGGCTGCTCATATTAAGTTCAAGTCCTTAACACTTGCTTTCAAGGACAAGAATGGACTTGCACCCCCATACATATCAGGATTAATCAAACAACGTGTCCCGTGTCCCTTCTCGTCCTCTTGGGGCTTCAAGCATGGCTCGTCTTGGGCCTCCACTGCTCAGAAGAAAAGGAAGGCATGCATCAAGACTCTTCTCATTCTTAGTTCCCCAGTGATAGAATGAACTCCCTCTTCCAATCAGAGCTGCGGAGTCCCTCGCTGTCTTCAAGCGTCATCTGAAGAACCACCTCTTCATGGAGCACCTTGGTGACTAACCATGCCTCTCATTTCAGTTTGCTTATTTCTCATTTAAAAAACAAAACCCTCTTATCTCCATCCCTTTCTTACTTCTGACTTTTCTTTGACAGGTGTTGTTTAGGTGAACCGAGCATGCAGTAACTTGGTTGAATAGTGGACATTGGTTTAGCTTTACAGGCTTAAGATACAGATGTAGACTACTTGAGCACTGCTGTACGTCACTCTGGGTAAGAGCATCACCCAGGAAAACATGTCTACAACAAGAGTGATCTCTTTTCCATTCTGTTATGTTCTGTGACGCACCTGGAAAAATTAGGCGGAGGTCAGGATGCAAGTATTCTTTTAACTGGACTGAGGTTAAAATAATCAACACAGAACCCTTTCAATTAGAACAGAGACCAAACTGTGGGGCAGCTAATTTTGTCACAAAAGGTTGAAATATGTGGAAGAACACTGCATGAGAACCAGAATAAGCAACAGAAACAACCTAAGAGCAAGCATGGCATGCAAACTGCACGTCATGTAACACCCTCTCCGATACAACGAGGGAACAATGCAAGGCTGGATGATTAATGTGGCAATGTCAGACACTACATGAGCATGATTTCCATCAAGTAGAGCCAATTTTGAGAAGTAGTCATTCAAAGCCTCACTCTCTCCGACAGGGGAACTAATGTGTTCCCTCTCTTCAGAATGATTCACCCTGTGAAGAACACTCGAAACGTGTAACAGTCATCCTGTTCACACAGATTTGACGGCAGAGTTTTGTGTAATTGGGTTAGCGGGGTGTTGCACGCAAATGAACCCATTCTCCTTCAGGAACTGTGCATAAACAGACACATTTTAAAGGAGATTTTCATCGATTTTTCAAACAGCTCTGCGTAATTAAATGGTTGAGACGTGAACAAAATCACTGATGGTGGTTTGATGTGAAACGATTCATTGTAGAAAGACCCTGTGAACCAAAAAGACTGGTGAAATTATACGTCTTTATAGTTGACAGGATTTTAAAATATGTAATATTAATAATGGTACAACAATCGTACATATATCGTGTGTGTGGGGGTGTGTGTGTGTGTGTGTGTGTGTGTGTTTGTGTGTGTGTGTGTGTGTTTTTACATCAAAACCAACCTTATGTGTCAAAACATCACCGCTGTGATCAGTTCTGGCTTGGTCATTTTCTCCAGAACTGGACTGTAATTACTATTATATATATATTATATATGATTCAGAATAATCATTGTGGTTGTTTGACTGGGAAAATGTACATATTAAGCTGCTTATTGGGCGAACGTTTTAAAGTGATAAAAGATATATGATAACTGGCCTTAAAATGAATCTGTATATGATTTCCTTGAGTATGTAATTTCTAGGGTGACACATTTTGTTTATGCTTTATCTTGAATATTATAGCCTTTATCATAAAAAGACCATCGCCATTGTTTTTGCATTGGTTAGTCCTCAGCTCTTTTTATTGCTGTAATTTTGTTCATGCTTATTGTAGTCAGAAATGCAATACAGTGAAACCTTAGTAATGGTGTGCATATATATTGAAATGATCATGGAAAATGACTTTTTCTGCGTTTCTTCTGCTTTTGTCATCCACGCACCTTTTTCTGGCAGCTTTTTAATTATACTATGCAAAACAACTTGTATTACATGTTGTTAGATGGTTTCCATTAAAACGAACAGAGCAGACTAATAATTTGCAAAGATAATATCGCATTCAACTCTCTTTATTTCTTTCTCCCTTTGACTGCTTTTTTTCTCTGCGATCTGCAGTTTATTTCGAGGCCAGCGGAGCGAAACGCGTCGTGTTGTTGAGCTAGTGTGGAGAGGTTTTTTTTTTTGGGGCCTCTCAGGCAGCTGCGGGTGCAGGGGCTTGAAATAGCTCTCAGAAAGAGCAGTAAGGAAAATAAGACTGATCTCTTTCACTGTGAAGGAAGGAGCCTCAACAAACAAGCCTGTCTCAGGGACATCATACGGGTCAGACAAAATGATGTCTGTCCCATCCCAGTATGCCACCTCTGACCTCTGGAGGAAAATAAGTATGAGACTAACAGCCCAAGCCACAATTGCTGCACATTGCAGTGCGCACAATAGTTCAATATATTCTCATTATTGCAATACTTTCCTTTGTGATTCAGTAGCCTCTACTCAGTCACTATGCTGTTTTATTGTGTTCTCAGACCAGTCACAGCCATTGCAGTCAAGTTTCAACAAATTTCAACCACATTGTTCACTAATGAGCTTTTCATATATTACAGTGTACGTCGCAATCATTGGTGTTTTATATAGCAATATAATCTTTTCCTTATGGCCATATATGGGCGGCCAAGTTTCAATAGCTTCTGCAACAAAACTACCCATAACAACATTTATGATGTTCACTATTAGTATTGATCCAACAGTTTTATAGTGTTCCTTCTAACAATCAGTTTAATTTCATTTAACCTTTATAGAGCGTTTGATAACTTGAGATTTTGCTGTTGTTTCCTATATCTTTCTCTGTTTTTGTCATGGAGTTTTTTTCGAGCCTCTCCATGACAGCGGATCTTGTGGTTTGTTCCCAGGATGCAGTAGTTAGCACCCCTCAAAAGTGGTCCAAGAAAGGACAAACTATAGACAGTGCCATGGGCTCATTGATGTGTGAGGGAACCGAAGGCTAGCCCATCAGGTCTGACCTCACAGAAGAGCAACTGTAGCACAAGCTGCTGAAAAGGTCATTCCGGCTATGATAGAGATGTGTCAAAAGACACTGTGCATAGCAGCTTGCTGAGTGTGGGCTGCAGAGCTGCAGAGCAGTGATAGTGCTCCTGCTGATCCTGTCTACAATCATAAGTGCCTTCAGCGGGCATGTGAGCATCAGAACTAGACCATGGAGCAGTGGAAGAAGGTGGCCTGGTCGGATAAATCACATTTTCTCACACATTACATGGATGACAGATCAGGATGACAAGAAGGTAACTAATCAAAATTAGTGTGATTGTCCAGACAGTATTCTGCCAGGAACCCTGGGAACCTACCATTCATGTGAATGTAACTTTAATACATACCACTTACCTAAACATTGATAAAGTTCACCCCTGCTTCTTACATACTATATTTACAAACGCATTGTGATGCCTGACTATTACACCAACAGGGAATTTAATGATGCCGCATTCAAATAAATATACTTCCACTCTTCTTGGAAGGCTTTCCACGAGATTTTATGAGGTCAGACACTGATGTTGGACGAGAACGCCTAAATCACAATCTCCGTTCCAGTTCATCCCAAAGGTGCTGGATGGGGTTGAGATCGGGGAACTGTGTGTCCAGTCAAGTTCTTCCACACTGA
This sequence comes from Nannopetersius ansorgii, assembly GCA_037974605.1. Lineage (NCBI taxonomy): Eukaryota > Metazoa > Chordata > Actinopteri > Characiformes > Alestidae > Nannopetersius > Nannopetersius ansorgii. Next base: position 18,154,402 of record JBBPDE010000134.1, read on the forward strand.
ACTCCTCCAGCATGTCTTTATGGAGCTTGCTTTGTGCACTGGGACCCAGTCATGCTGGAATAGAAAAGGTTCTTCACCAAACTGTGTGCACAATAGTGAAGCATGCTTCACTGCTTCCCTATTGACCTTCACTGGAAGTAAGGGACCTAGCCCTTTATGATCTTTTGTGATATCATAAATCTAAACAGTCATAATCATGGATATGTAAAGTATTTTTAAGTTAAGTGTGGATTTCTCAACCATTGGGCCACAGACCACATGTTGGCTATGATATATCCTCTGGCGGTTTGCAGGCACATACTCAGAGTAGAGCACTTAAAGTAAAAAAAAACATAAGTAAGCAGTAAACAACAGAAATATTAATTGAGACAAATAAACAAAAACAACATTACAGGTGTTGGTTAAATCAGCATAAGTCCAAGACTATGCAGCATCGGGTTCTAAATGTAGATGATTAGCCAGACACAGATGAAAAAAAGGAGAAGGAATGATGTAAAAGCAAAAAATCATCCATAGGTACCCTCCACAGTACGTTAGATATGGGTTTGGCGGGATGACAGTCCTAATCTAAAAGCCCAAAGTGTGGAAAATGGTTTCTAATGAGGCGCTCAAACCCATAAAAGTAAAGGGACCTCTCGAGGGCAAACACCCTGCTCTTGTGGAAAGAACAGAAAACTTTCAAGGAAAAAAGTGGAGTTTAGTTTTCCTGTGGTACTTTATGCTTCTCCTTTTAAGCAGGTGAAGTTTGGGGTGGAAAATATTCCCCTTGACTTAGTATGGGCAGGGTGATGTGTGCTGAACCTTTGTTGAACTTGGACAAGCAATCTTTAGCACTCTGATACCTCTGGAACTTGCACCACACTAACGGCACCATCAAACTGACTGTGTGTGAAGGCCTTATCGTGTTATATGTACCATGGAAGCCAAATTAATTCTGGGGAAACTTCTGAAACAGTCATCAGCGACAAGCTTTGTCCCTAATATCAACCTCACACATTAAAACCCAATTCAAATTCACGCCCAGTGAGATGACCACTGTGTATTACAATCACAATGAATCTGTCTGACCCACACAGACTGTGTTTTTGTGTGTTTATGGTGTCATATTGAGTGCTGAATAATAGCGAGTGAGCAGAATGTGTGTGTGTGTGTGTGTGTGTGTGGTTGGAGGGTGCTTTTTAAAGGCTCGCTAGTGTCCTGTATGGGCTTCAGCCTGCTTGGCTCGTTTGCATAATTTACCCCCTGTTTGAATACATTTCAATATATTAAATTTGATTGGCCATGCTCTGTCATAAACTCCCACCGAAGTGTTTTATATGCAGCAGCAGGTTTTTTTGGGCCCGGTCTCCAAGGTGATTATCGATGCCATCCCATATTATCATGAGTTTGGTCTCGTTTGAGATGAGAGCTGAGGGGAAGACGTTCGTGGAATGAGAAGTTGAAAAGGAGGCCGCTTGGAAAGCCAGGAAGGATCCATCAGAACTCCTGCGTGTTTCTCATTTGAACTCAAAACTGAGAAGACAAGCTTGAAAGCGGAATGACTTTTGACTTTGCATATGTCAAGAACGGCGTCGCATTTCTTATAATGGCTACATTATCCCGTCCGAGGGGGAGGCAGTGAAGGGTGGAGAAAAACACACACAGAGCACATGTGGAAAAGCAAGCACGAAATTACAGCGCGTCAGGCGGCAGCGTGTGGCAGGCTGGCCCTGAAGCATTTAATAGCAGTTCTTTCAGCTTAAGCTGCGAGCTCTCATGGGGAGGAGGAGCAAGAGAGCTTTACAGAAGGTGAGAGAGAGAGAAAGAGAGAGAGAGAGAGCGACTAAAGCTCCTCTGGGTGCACGGTTCAGACAAAGCTCCTCCACTAATGAACTGGCTCTGACCGAGCCCCATTCCTGCACCACACTCACAGGAAAAAGCGTGTCAGTGCATTTTTGTAACAGAGACTCAGGCAAGTTGCAATAGCAAAACCTCCCACATGATTATGCATGGACTGTGGTCTACTTTGGCTTTTTCAGTTACAGTCTTTAATCTGTACTCAGTGTACACTCAACAGAAACACCTGCCCTGTATTCCGTCTGTCTTCACGTTATAGATCTATCAAATGTAGTCAGATGCACACCCTGCTCAAATTACATGTTGATTTTCCAAGTACGAAAAGAAACAAACACCTCCCAAAGAGAAAACACATCTGCCCATTAGACTGCTCTGTACTGTTTTTGCTTAATTTAATGAAAATAGATCAAATGGTCTGTGCAACAAAAAGTGATGCCACTATTTATATATACCTTTTATAGGTAATAATTGTGTATTATAATATGTAGTTTTCTATCAATTGTTCTATTTTCAATTAATTATTTATGTATAAATATCATATAATCTATTTATGCATCAATCTGACTATGTATATTTTTTTATTTTTTTCTACTATTTTAAACTCTGCTACACTCTTAGAAAAAATAAAAGGCAGAAAAGGTGGAAGAAAGGGTTTTTGTGGGATGATACAGAAGAACCATTCTTGGTTCCTTAAAGAGCGATTCAACAAGTGGTTCTTAGCATAACTATTTCTGTAAAAACATCACCTCATATTTAAAATGTTATTTGGCTCAGTCTTACTTAAAAATATGGCTCTTTAGACAACATAGCAGTTCTTCTATACTGTAAAATTACAATAATGATTTGTCAGTAAAACCTGATGAAAATTACTTGCTGACATGTAATATGACAGTTTCTATTCAACACAGGTACAAATTTTGGATTACCCAAAATTGATGCTTTAAAACACACTAAAGGATTTGGTGCAGAAACTTAAGTACCCCAATTAAGTTTGCTGCTTCTTAAATTGACAGAGCAAGTGACATCTGTGTGCTACACAGGTTTCCATTTAGAGTCAGAATATTAAGGCAATGTGATGTCAGCAGGCTGGAGACTGTTTTATTCATGTGGAAAATTGTACACATGAACACATGACATTAAATATACACCAAATTGAAATGTTGCTGACTGCGGGGGTCGTCACGGGAAAATAGAAAATGCAAGAATGTTGTCAAATTGAGGCAAGAGGAAAAGTAAAGAAATCAAAAGGAGACTTTCTGATTGCTCGTCTTTTTTTTCTTCCACCTTCGGCTGCTCCCAAATAGGGGTCGACACAGAAAATCAACCATCTCCATTTCCTTCTATCTTCTGCAACTTCATGTCCTCCCTCACTTCATCCATAAACCTCATACTAGGCCTTCCGCTTCTCCTCTTCCCTGCAGCTCCATCCTCAGCATCCTCCTCCCAACACACTCAGTCACTCCTCAACATCCTCCTCCCAACACACTCAGTCTCTCCTCAACATCCTCCTCCCAACACACTCAGTCTCTCCTCAAC
>JBBPDE010000134.1:18174733-18187915 GCA_037974605.1 Nannopetersius ansorgii
GGTCTTGCTCAGGGACCCAGTGGTGGTGCTGGAGGTAGGATTCGAACCTGTGACCTCTTGGTCTGGAGGCAAGTATCTTACCCACTGAGCTACCACCACCCCAATACAATACAATAAATAATTCAATAAAAAGAAATGCAATAAAATAGCAGCAGATAATAGAGATTAACATTCAGCAGCATGACATTCTTAAATGTGAATTATTTTTGTATAATTGTACCTTTTCCCCCTAAATGTCTGTTGCACTATTTTGTATCGTTGTTCTACCTGATGTCTTAATGTCGTATGCTGTGTGGGACTGTTTTGTGCACCTGGGACTGTAAGAAATGCAATTTTGTTCAGTCATATGTGGGTGGATGACAATAAAAAACGACATGACTTGGATTTTCCGTGATGCAAAGAAGCTTCTTCAGCATCTCAAACACCTCCACCAGGGTCTCACTCAAAACAGAACAAGCCTTTTTGAACGGCTTGTTCAGCATGTTGGCATCAGCTGCCTTCATCCCACTTCCCCAGCACACAACCAATTAAAGAGATGTGCTTGGGGTGGGAGGGACTGTCCATGATGCAGAGAAGTTTCTTGAGCATTCACCTCTCTTCCCCAGGGTCTCCAGTTTGACTCCCAGTTCAGCATTTACCTCACTGCCCCAACACACAACTGCAAAAAACACCATACTCTGTACCTACATCTGCTCTCTACAGGGTCAACATAGTCCTACAGACACTGGAGGACTTCAGGGCCTCGAGGTTTCTCAGTAGGTAAAGACAAAAAAAGATTTAAAAAATATATTTTGATAATGTTTAGTTACTCCAAGACCACAGAGATGTGTCACGGCACTTTATCGAGCTGGCTGTGCACCATTACTCCTAACCTGGGGCAATATTTGCGCCAAAGTCGCACAGATACTGTTAAAACGCTAAACAACTGTACAGTAGTGCAGTGACGCTACAGAGCTACGCATTAGAAACAAAACTGCAACGTATACAGTAAAAGACATCAAATTAGGCACGTTTGATGTGGGTTCTTCATTCAATCATGTTCTCACCTTGACACTTCTGAGGTTCGCCATGTTCCCCACGCTGTCGGGACCTCCGGACTACGTCACAGGTAGTGAGGCGCAAAACGAGGCTCTGACCAATCAAGAGCAGGGACGCAGCAACGCCCCTACTCTTATTGGCTAAAAACGATTTGAGTGACACGTGCACGCTCCAATTAAAACGATAGTCCACAGTGTTTGAGGTCACGTCAGGAAACCACTTGGCCCAGACCTTCCAGGTCTGATCTGCAGCAGTAGTCTGACAAGGGTATTCAGACACCGCTACACAATATGGACTAAAGTATTGGGACGGCCGACTGTTACACCAACAGGGACTTAATATTGCATTCAAATATTAGATTTAATTTGATTGACCTTTCTTTGCAGTTATGACAGCTTCCACTCCTTTTTGAAGGCATTCCACAAGATTTTTTTCTGTGGGAATTTCTGCCCATTGATTCTGTAGAGCAGAGGTGTCAAACTCCAGTCCTGGAGGACCGGTGTCTGGTAGAACATTTGTGAGATCAGGCACTGATGTCGGACAAGAAGGCCTCTTGTTTCAGTTCGTCACAAAGGTGTTGGATGGGGCCAAGTTCTTCCACACCAAACTCACCCAGCCATGTCTTGTTGGACCTTGTTTGTGCACTGGGACACAGTCATGCTGAAATAGAAATGGTTCTTCCCTAAACTGTATCCAGAGTTGGAGGCATGCTGTTGTCCAAAATGTCTTGGTATGCTGAGGCATTAAGTTCACCCATTACTGGAAGTAAGGTGCAAATGTATAGTGGTTTACATGGTTTATATCTTTACTCAAGCCCCTATACAAACAAGCAACTATGCTTTACCCAACCCAAAATAAACAGCACAAATTTAGTTGTCAGTTTTCTCATCCTAAAATCTGTAAATCAAGTAGCACATGGAGCCCAAAGCACCACCCCCACGAATTGAATTACCCTGTTACAATTACATAAACACACACACAAAGGCAGGCTATTCCAGAGACGGTATAAACCGCAGTTTATTGAGACTGTGCAAGACAAATTACAAACCAAAATATATCAAAACAGTAACATTCCTGTAATCAAGAATTAAATAGAACATTGTGATTGCTGTAGAAAATATATTTACCCTCATAATACTTGTTCTGTGATTTAAAAAGGTCACAAATACAGAAGGGTATGGAGACTCCGGTGTGGAAGGCAGTAAGATGTATAGTTATCTCCAGCAAGGGACAAAACATACCAAGTCCCCACAACAACACAACTTACTACCTCAGCACAACAAAGCCACAGGAATAATGGCAAAGATGTATTTGCAGCCTTCAGGTCCAGTTTTCTATGAAGTGAGCATGATGCAACATGGAGGCCGTGAGAAAGACAGTAGACTGTATAGTTATCTCCCAGATCTGGTGTGATCCCAAACTATACAAACTACTACCTCAGCCCACAACTCCCAGCATGAAGGACCACAGCTTTCAGCCCTGGGGAGGAAAACATGAACACTTACTGAGCTTGCCAGTAACTGGGTACAATTCAGAGGTCCATAGCTTCATGAAGTCAGTTACAGAATATGCCGAACAGACTACAGTTTTAAAACAAGCATGCTGATTTTTAAACAAAAACATACTATTTGAGTATTGGCTGTTTTTAAAGTGACTATTCTGTCATCCGTGAACACACCACAGTACACAGGGTGAACAGCACAAGATTCTTCCTCTGTATTTAACCCATTCACCAAGTGAAGCAGGGGGCAGCCAGGAACACAGCGCCTGAGGTCTCTGAACCTCAGAAATGCTTAGCAGTCTGAGGAATCGAACACACAACTTCCTGATTGCAGGGCTAACACCCTAACTGCATTTCGTTGCCTTGTACTTGTACATGTGTAATGACAGAGTTTAATCTAATCTAATCTAATCACTAGATAATAAATATTCTCTAACCCATGCCTCATTATTCAACAGCATCTTCTTCTGGAGCCTGTACCAAGAAAAGAGAAACAGAATAGTTGTAGGCCTACTTTAAAACGGTCAATTTCTGCACAAGAATCGTAAGTTCTTTAATTAGTAAGATAATTTCAAGTACTCCAAGATCCTTGCAAGTTATGCAGCTATGCAAACCTAAAAAGCAAAAGACGTTTAAAAGGACAATTAAGAATATGTAACTAAGAATATGTAATGTCTCACAAAATAGCATCTAGCCTTTCAGTCAAAACCAAAGAACAATTATTTGCTCAATTCTTTATGCATCAGAAGCCTAAATGATTGGAATTATGTCAAAATCAGTCCACAAAGACCTGGATGTCACAAAGACCTCAGAGAAGTTCATACTATTAAAGATACTTGGCATAATAGAGCTATGGACCGACAAAAAGTGCTTTATTAATTAAAGCCAACAGCAGCAAATAAAATTCTTTGCTAGCTACATGCAGAACCTGAGTGCACACAGAGCTGTCGAATGAAGCAGGTACCTTGACACGGGACAATATTCATGTTAACAAGCACAAGCCAGATTTTCACATTCAAAGGCACATTAAAGGTTCATAGGGCGGAATGTCTGGAATCTTGAATGTCAGCCAAATCCATTCTTTGCGGTTTCTTCTGCAGTTTCTAAGGCAGCTTTTCTAAAGCGTGTCCTCGTCTCAAGTCTCAGTCGTCACAAGCTCCACAATGAAGCCTGCTGTCAGTATGCTTTTACTGTGGCACTGAGGAGAGCCTATCTGATTGGCTGAATGTATCAAGGAATGACAGAAGGCTTTGTCAAAGCTTTTTTTTTTTTAAGGATAACATTTAGTCTTTATCTGAATCGTGCTTGCTTTCTTCAAATGGGACTCCTGAAGAAATTGCTATCATTTCTTAAGATGAGGAGTGCCCTCCCATTATACTATAATTACACTGTGAGATTTTCTGCACTCCTAAACCTATTTGATGGCTTCAAACAAGACTTCTAGACATTGGTGTTGCTCAATATCCGCCCCCCGCCCGTTGGAACTGGAGTAATACTTCCCAGTCCCAAGACTGCAAAAACAGCATGACTTCCTTCGTGCCTTTTTTTACTCTCTCCCTCGGGGGTCTCACGAACGAACAGTTCGTCTCTTCAGCCTCCAATTTTCATCCCAAACTCAACTACAGGCCTTCTGATGGTTTCAGTGGAGCCTGCACAGGTGCAGAGATCTGCAGAGATTTCAGCAGCATTACTCCCCTGACTTCCATCAGATAAATCAATAAATAATTTCAGCAAATCCAAAACTGAGGTTTGCAGCATATGGCAGTGTGTTCCCGTTGCTATAACCTTGACACATCTGTAACCCCTTTTTCTCCTAAATGTGCAGGGCATTAATCTTAAAAGGGCATGTCTTGGGACTTGGAACTGACTCATCCTAGCCACATCCACGGAGAGGGCGAGAACATGAGGACCAAGGGTCCATAGCTCGTGTTTTCGAGCCTTAAATTTACAAACCAAGCTCTTTTTGTCAGGAGAAAAATGTGATGACAGGTTGATCTACCCCCTCAGCTGACCAGCTGGAGTTCAACCTCACATACAAATGAGATGTTAGCCAGCTAGCAACCTTGGCATTAGCCATACATGTAATATCTAGACAGCTAACAAAATACATCGTCTTAAAAACTAAATATACACCATAAACAGGCTTTCAGGCTCACCTAGTTCACGTTTCTGGTCAGGAAATCGAATCTGTAACCTTGTATACAACCTAAAAATGACAGATACAGACATGCTCTCTCTTGCTAACAGTGTTTAAGCCTGGCTCTGCTGGAAATGGGGACAGCAGTGTTACAGAAGACACTTTAATGAAACCAAGTTTGTATTTACAGTTCCAACAAACTAACAAGGCTGTGAGGAACAGAACTGAATCCTGTTATACTGGACAACATCCGAAATGACATGCTAATATTAAACACGAAAAATGGCGGTTCCTCTTTCGTCCACTCCTCGGTCTGGTCCTGGAGGAAAAACACTCGTTTCCACACAAAAACAGACCCAAGCTTGATTCTCGGAAAGTTAGACAACTTTAAGGATGAGTCTAGTTGCTTGTCGAAGCTCAGGACGAGGAGCTGGAAAAGAGAACCGTGTGTTTTTCCTCACCTGAGAGATAGCAGACGAGCACGCCTTCGCCATCTTACAGCAGCAGCAGCAGGAGGAGACAAGGCATCGCGAGAGTCCAGCAAGAACACGAGACTGTCTTCGGATCAGTCCCAATTCACACCACCAAAACCTCCACCTCACTCTCAATACACATCACCTAAACCTCCACCTCACTCCCAATACACATCACCTAAACCTCCACCTCACTCCCAACACACATCACCTAAATCTCCACCTCACTCCCAGTTTACATCTAAACCTTCACCTCTCCCAGTTTACATCTAAACCTTCACCTCACTCCCAATACACACCACTTATACCTCCACCTCACTCCCAATTCACATCATCTAAACCCCCACCTCACTCCCAATACACCACCTAAAGGTCCACCTAACTCCCAATACACTCCACCTAAACCGCCACCTCACTCCCAATTCACACCACCTAAACCTCCACCTCACATCTATACCACCACCTCACTCCCAATACACACCACCTAAACCTCCACCTCACTCCCAATTCACCACCTAAAGGTCCGCCTCACTCCCAATTCACATCACCCAAACCTCCACATCACTCCCAATACACACCACCTAAACCTCCAACTCACTCCCAATTCATATCATCTAAACCCCCACCTCACTCCCAATACACCACATAAACCTCCACCTCACTCCCAATTCACCACCTAAAGGTCCACCTCACACCACCCACCTCCACCACCCTCCCCAATGAGAGAGATCCTGGTGATGTTGGAGAATGGGAGATGGTTTATGCATACAACCTCCCATTTATAAGCAGAAAATAAAAATTATGTGCATTTAAAGTCAATGTGTGCACTTTAAGTAAACACTAACTGATTAATGGGCAGAGTAAGACTGGCAGGTACTGGACTGGGGTCAGATGACCTTAACTGGCCCACAGCCATGAGTTTGAACTATTTTTAGTGAGCCCAATCTGCCACTGATTTTAACGTGTAAATCCAAGACACAGTACACGGAATTCAGTGTACACATATTCACAGGTTAACATGGAGTAAGGCAGCAGGAATGGACTAGGACAGTTGTGACAAACACTGGAACATTCACTCTCCATTGTCTTCACCCTCATAAATGAGAAAGAACATATTTTTGAATGTCACATAGATCAGTTTCTTAAAACACAGAAGCAAACTCGGCAGAAAAGAAGGATGCTCTTATCAGATGACATGAACAGTCTTAGTTTCTAGACATAAAACAAGTTTTTTTTCCTGTTTGGACAAAAGATCATACAATTACTCAGAAGTCACTACTGCTTTCTTATGCTCATGCTGTGTGCAGTCTGTCACGCCAAGTCTATAATGTATTACCATCCTTACTTGAACAGCTACTTTTTTAAATAAAAGCCAATTAATCTGAATTGGGGTTCAGAAGGTACTTTAAGGGGTCATTCTTTAAGCTCACCATATTTACTCCACATAGCATCATATTAAAGTAGAATTCTGCCAAAATGATCCCCAAAGAGCCTGGGATCAATAACCGGTATAATTCATTCAAATGAAATGAGCAGAGACAAAGAAAACATTTACTAAAAGAATAAATTTTATTTCAGCACTGTAAGTCATTCCCCAACCATACAAACATGACTGCCAACTTCGACTCTCTCTCTCTCTCTCTCTCTCTCTTTTCTCTCGTTTTCTTTCTCTCTCAGCCTTTTGGCTTTCTTCTCAATGCATTGTGAAATCAGACCACAACAGCAAGACAAAATAAAAAAGGTTTCTTTCCAAAACAATCTGGTGCTTTCTTTATACTAAAATGAGAAACTGTTAATAACGATCATAACCATTACAGCAATAATAATAATAATGAAGTTTTACCCTTCACTACACAAGTTCTTTTGGAGACCTTGATGCATGCATCAATGCGTTTGTTTTGATGAATGGATCAGTTTTCCCAAGAACAGACGACAGAATGTGTTGCCTACAAATGGGGGCTGAGTCGAAACTGTTGAAAACATGATGGGGCGACATGCTGTAAAAAGCAGTAAGGACAAAATTCAGAGGGCGTTCGTCCAGCAAGAGTCAGGCAGATATCAGTGGGCCATTGTACACAACACATTGCTGTTATCGTAACAGGGTCGAAACCTTACAACACCAGTCGAAGTCACACAGGCGGTCCTGTGGAGTGAAGGGCTACAGAGCTAGGATACAGGGGGAACAGTTTTAAAGCAAGAGTCAGATCTAAGGTCCAGACACGAATCTACAGGAATGCACAGGCAAAAAACTCCTCACAATAGCTTAGGGGTGTGTGTGTGTGAGCCTGTTTACAGTTATGTGTGTACAATTAACCTATCCATGACTACTGATGAAGCTACATTTTCAGAAGGACATTACAAGTGCATGGGAGACTGTAAAGGGTGGTACAGCTGAACTGTATCGAAACCTGCGTCCAAGGCTCAACTTCAGAAAAAGGATTAAAAAAAAATAATAAATTTTAAGAATTTTTAGCAATGAAACCGGACGATACACGACTCAGCCACTTTTCACCAGAAAGATGTAAACACCACATTTCCTTCATTCAATATCTGTAAATGGACCCACAATATGTATTTCTATAATCTCAATCTCTTAAATGTAGAAGTATGGGTTCCAGAAACTAAAGAACTGACAAATAGTAAGATAATATGCACTTTGGTTTTTAGTAGCAGAGAGAACACTTCTCTGTTTTGTGCAAGGATGCAATGGTCAAGGTTGAATTTATCAGCTTCTGAATCATCTTGACAGATTAATTGAAGTAAGTGAAAACTCTCCACGATGCCGCCATTTAGACTGATGGCTACAATTACATCATAATGGTGAAGTGGTCTGAAACAAATCCAATAAAAGGTAAGGAAAATCGCAATCATTACAGTTGAAAAAGATCTAGTTCTGCTAAGCGCATTTTAATACTAACTGTAGCGACGGTCAAAGGAGTAGCACTTGTAATAACATAAAAAAAAAAGAAGAAAAAAAAAAACAATTTTCACAATTTCAAACCCAAGAAAGGTTAGGTTAGATTTTTTTTTTTTGTTCACTGATGAAAAACATTTGTTTCCAACTTCTGGCTACGATTACATACAGACTGATTATAAGACTGATTATTATCGTTAATATTACCTTTACTGTTAGTATAACGGGGTAAAGAGACAGCACTGGAGTACGAGCAAGAAAGTCCACAACAGAGCCATGGTAAGAGAAGATGAAAAGAGGCTAGACATGGTGAAACAAGACAGGATGTGGCAGGTGCTTTTGGAACAGTGGGGGAATAAAATAGGATGTTATAGAATTACAGAAAGCAAGCATCTGAACTGTGGGAGTGTATGTTAGTAGCCTATGTTCAACAGCAAAATGGGGATTTCTCAAATCAACCACAGATTGTTGAATACATTAACTATCGCCATATGATTAAATCAGCAAGTTCTATTTTACTATCAATGAATGATTAGGATAAAGGGGGAAAAGGCATACGATGATAACATCGGTTCCAATTCATAAAATCAGAACGTACATCCCTTAAAAAATACTTAACACTGTAAAATATTGTACATTTGGATCTGCATTTTGTGTATTGAACTTTCCACAAATGTCTGATTAAATGGCAGGAAAGAAAGATGTTAGAAGAGTCAAAAAGAGAATATAAAGTAGTCAGAAAAGCTTTGCCGAGGGTAACTTGGGAACCACGCATCTGAAGTCACTAATTAAGCATTAAAAGTAATCAACTACAACAAAAACAAGACAAAATTCTGGATAATGTGTCACATGTGAAACTGCATTACTGCACATCTCTAACTGATGTCGCTAAAAGAAAACAACTACAAGTATATGTTCATTTCAGGGTCAGACTGAATTTATGCTTGAAATCTTATCCTGGAGACTAAAATTAAGCTAAGTGTGACTTCAATAACTGATATTCTATGACAATAATCTGCATTTAGAGAACTTACTGAAGGTTTATCTATCTTAAAACAAAACAAAAAACTGTTCAGTGATCTATAGTATGAAGCAGAGAAATGTGTAGATGTGTGTGTGTGTGTGTGTATGTGTTTGTGTAGGCATTAGCTCGTGCTTACGGGAGTAGCACTGCTGAACAATTTCATAATCAAATCCAACAACCTCAGGCTGAGGTTCAGGACAATTTCAGGTCATACACGTATACTACGGTACTAGTACTCTAGCTGTAATGCTATGGTCTAGATTAGTCCTGATTGATCATAGTTCTGTGAAGTACGTCCAGTATAATCACACTGTCTTCTTCTTTAAGGAACGTGAACTTGGATACACATCAATTATGAACCTTTTTAAAATTAATTTCTATAAATTTTGACATTTAGGAGGGGGTACAACTTTAAATAAGATGGCATTTACCTGTTGGGGGGGGCTCCACAACTGTGGAACATTCTAAAATATGCAAACATAAATAGGCCGTCTATCATTATTTGATTTATAGAACTTTCCATAAACATTTTGTGGCACAAGATAGACATTTATCTATATTCTAACAAAATAAGGTGCATCTTACTGACATGCCTACTCAGACACTGTAACGTAACCTGGACAGTTCAACCCCTAAACATTTACGGATTTTATTGTTGGAAAAAGCTTCTCTATAGTGTATTATCTGTCCTTCAATGCAAATTGAAGCTCATTCACAACATCCTCAGTATTGTAGGTACAAAGCGTGTTCACATAAGAGCCTAGGGAGCATTTCCCATTACCCTTTGTGTCAAAGTGTCAAATCACTGGAAGCCAGCAAAATTGAGAATTTTTTTTCATCTGGGTTTAAGCCCATTTTCCTCAGTAAAAGTGCACAACTTCCACTGGCCGTCACAAAAACAAGACAATACATACAGCGTAATGTCACAAAAGCAAGACAACGTACAGCGTAATGTCACGACAGGTCTGGGGAGGCTTTTCTTTTTTTCCCGCATCACAATAGAAAGGTTCTTGTTAGTTTAGGAATAACTTTTAAACAACCTACCAAATCAAAACAATTTTAGCCATGGTGGGTGAATGCACGTGCACAAGAATATTCCATGTACATTAGGCACAAAGGGATTGTAAGCAGAATCTGAGGGGATTTAAATCGCTACAACTCAGGCTGAGATGAAATATATCTTCATTTCAAGGGACAAGCAACAGTGGAGTGCACTGGAGTTTAGGGGCAACAGAGGCTGTGTGCATTCCCAATCATTGATAAAATCACTCCACTGCATCACTGTGCACCGAGTCTACAGTATATATACAAAATAGCTAAGAAATTAAATGGTACTATGGTTCCTTCTCCATATGTTTTGTTTCTCATTTTTTTATTCTTTATCCTGGTTTGAGGATGATCCAGTGTGTTTTCTGGTTTTAAAACAAAGTGCTGCTTCCTATGCACTCTGTTCTCACATTCAAATCTGTTGGTAATGGTTTCTATTATGCAACATGCAAGATAAACGCATTTAAAGACAGTTACACCGTCAACAGAAAGTGAAGCAGCTTATTTTTTTAAACATCAAACGCTTGGGCTATTTCGAAAAATTTAAGTAGCTACAGGGTGCTGTGCTATAATCACATCAAACATAAACATAAGTGCTTTATGTTGCAATACAATCAATTTTCGAGAGCAATTTTCTAATTTGGCTTTGGGCTTGCATATCTATCATTTTGGGCATAAGGTGCATAAAAATTCTATATATATATATTATCTTAGGACAATATTAGTAGCTTTCTCAATGGGATAATTTAGCAGTGCTTTTGGGTCTCAAAAGGGGGAAGGGGTAGTACAAAAAATAAAGATTGTCACAAGACTACATTAGAGAAAAAAAAAAAGCTCCTAAAGTGTGAAACTAGCAAAGCAATACCATTCCTGAATGACATCACCACTTCTGCCCCAGCAGGCACATAGCTATTCTTCACATCACACCTCACTGCACTGTCCTGCCATCTTTCTCTATGCTTGGACTTCATCTGTCACCAAAGACACCTGACCTTAGGCTGAAAACCATGGCAGGTTATTGAGATAGCAGGAAATCTGAAGGTCTGAATTATTCAACAACTATGTGTTTGTTCCTCAACTCACACTACGATAAACCATACAACAAAAATCAGGACTGAACCTATTAAAACTGACCCTTATGGTATGCTGTGAAAATAACATGGATTCAAAGGGGAAAACAGTGCTAATGAGATTAAAAATGAATAAAAGATGATGCCCTAACGGTAACACCAACTTGTATTCGCCAGTATCCACATAACACTGTTCTCGTGAACTATCCCTTTAACACCACGTTAGGAAGTGTACTGGTGCCCTTTATATCTTTTAACGCTGCGTCAGTGACAATCCATTAAATTTACATGGGGCCTGGTTCATCTTCATGGGGCAAAAAGGGTTTTCACATATATATGGACACCATTTCAGACTATGACAATTAAATTTTCTGACTAGAGAAATATTATATGAAAATTCGGTACTAGAGCCGTGATTACATGCACAAAATGGGGGTGCGAAAACAATCGACTAAATTATCATGAAGGTTTGTGATTGGTTTGGCAGACACATAACGACGGAGCTAGAGTGATCTACAGCCTGGTTTACGAGCACTGCTTTTGTGGCAGACAGAGAACTAAACGCTGGTTCAAACACACTTTGGAAGTATTATTGTGCTAACTATGCTGCTCTTAAATTTGCCAGCTAAAAGTTAACAGAATGTGGGTTAAATCAGAATATACTTTGGGCAGTAAGGGCCTACGGTAGCCATTTTAGGCCATCATACAGATACAACCAACACTGATGTTCTAAGATGTTCCAAAATAAAACAAATGTTAGAAAGGTGAAAAGACTGAGAGCTTGTCACAATGCTACAACCCTGATGGGGCAGTGAAAAGGCTGAGATCCAGAATCAAAAGATTCAGTGCAAAGTGCAATCGAAGGTTGTGATTTTAACTTTTAGCTCAGTTTCAAATCAGAACCTGCTGTTAAGGTGACATAGACCGCACTCCTTCTCACACTGTCCATCTATAGTTTCCAGCATTTGCAACATCATAAATTATTCTTATGACAACACAAAGTGGCTACTGTGCCCTAATTATCATATTTTGCAAGGAAAAGGCAGTCGAACTTGGATCATTCCCTCTCAACTCAATCATTCTTATTACACTATGGTATGTAATTACTCCTCTTTTTGTAGTGCACCATCTGATGGGCAGTCGTCAAGGCAACAAGGGGCCTCCACCTCCACCTCATCTCCTGATTGGTTGTCTCTGCTGGCTAAGGCACACTGGATTGGCTGTGGTGGCAGGTCAATGGGCAGACCAGTGGCGCTTCCTGAAGAGCTGCCATTCAGCTGCTGGGACACTCCCCCAGCTCTCTCACCAGTTACAGAGGGCCGTCCCACTGTCTTGGGCTCCTCTGCCAGCTTTGGGGGGCTGGTAGAGGGTGGCGATGAGGAGAGATTCTACAAGGAAGAAAATAAGAAACCAGAACATGGCGAAGGCTGAAGAAGTAACTAGTACTTATTATCAACAACATAATATAATGTGACATTTCATCTGCAACGTAGCCATCTTTATTAGGGTGTCCGGCAATCTAAATTTAACTTTCATTTTTCAATGTGGTACCCTCTCAGGTTGTTACCCTTGTTCTGTATGTATCTTTGTTAAGCAATTAAACACATTCTTTTACTTATTTAATAAATTAACAGCTGCTGCAAAGCATGCTATATAGTTTAAGATGTTTAATGCAAGGTTTGTTCCATACCCACAAAACACATCGCAATTTTAACCTTGATTCAGGTGGTGCAGACAGCCATTCCTTAATTTAGCTATTCCTTATATTGCATTTAACTAATGTGTCATCATTATTGCTGTTTGCCCCCGAGGTGAGTAGGGGGGGTCCTATGTATGTGACACACTTTTAACACATAACTTGTTGGCCCTTGGGCCCAAATATCTAAACAGCCTATGTATACCCCTGATCATCATTATTGTCAAGTGGCTCTTTTTTAGATATTTTCATATTTGCATTATGCCCCCAGTATTATTCAAG
>JBBPDE010000134.1:18216770-18232335 GCA_037974605.1 Nannopetersius ansorgii
ATATCTGAGAAACGTAAAAGTGTGTGTGTGTGTGTGTGTGTGTGTGTGTGTGTGTGTGTGTGTGTGTGTGTGTGTGTGTATGAGAATAAGAACAAAAACCTACTGCTATTTATTTTTTTGCAAATAAAAGTTTGTAATTAATCACTTTATTCTTTTTGGGCATCTATGCTGGTAGGAGTTGGGGTTGGGGGCCTGGCTTGTCTTGGACACAGGCAACAGGGGCTTCAAGGAAAAAAGGTTGGGAACCACTGGCTTACAGGTTGAAGACACTATAGCTCTTGAGCCTACCTATAAACCACTGCTCATATTAGTGGCTTAATAAAGTTTATACTTGTTGGAAAAATAATTACACACAGATGTGTACAGGGACACTGGCATGTTGTGAAAAGAAGCTGAAGTTTGAAGCATACAGTACTGTGCAAAAGCCTTCACCCAATGACTGGAGGCCCTGAGCAAAAACCTGGATCCAAACCTGTGTTCTTTTAACCAGCTCACAGAATATTGACTACCTTTTAGAAAAAAGAAATCTTGATATTTTTTACTGCTTTCTTGTTTGTTTGCATTTATTCTAATATTCAGCTGTTTTTACTGGCACTGCTAATAAAAAAGACTTCAAACAAATTGCTCAGACGTTTGCACAGTACTGTACTTCTTTAAAATGTGATTGTATACTGTACCATTACCATTTCTTTTCATTGAAATCAAGGCATATAACCTTGAAATTCAGCCTGAGGCCATGATTCCTCCTGTACAGATGTCCCTATGCATTTGGGCAGGTAGTGTTTTCCTGGCATCTACTCTGGAGGTATGATTCATCACTCCAGTCAAAGCTTGCTATTGCATATAGTGGTCTGAGACTTGTATATGAGTGCCATGGTGTCTAAGGAAACTTTAAAATCTATGAAGCTCTATGAAACGTTTGTGTATATAGAAGCCATTGTTCTAAAAAGTTAGTTTCATAATAGTGCTTGGATAATAAGCCTTAAGATTGAATACTGAATAGTAAGCCTGGCGTTTAAAGAGTTAATGCAACAAAGCTTTCACGACTCAATTCTTGCTGGGTACCAATGTCTGTGTCAGTTCTTTCTCCCTCCGCTTCTGTCCTATGTCTCCTCCTTGCTCACCAGTTTACACAGACACAGCTGCTTGCCTTCATGCAAAATTTACAACGTCTTGTCCTAAATGTTGTCAAAAGCAGGGCAGTTCAAAACTCAACAAGCCCCAGGGCATTTACATGATCTAGTTTTTTTTTCTCTCTTTTTTTTTGTTGGGAATTGCTTTTTTTCCGCCACTCAAAAGTCTCACCACTCTATCCCGCATCTAACACAAACTTTCGAAAGTGCAGTTTGGCAATAAAAATATTATTCCTCCAAGTTTCCCCTTTCTTGTGATGTAGCTGATCCAATGAAGACATGTTTAGTGTTGATGCTTGCACTGTGGCTGTGAGGCTAGTGCAGGTAATTAATAATGTAAGCTTAACTGATTAGTGGACACAGCCTTCAATAACATTTATACTACTGTTTTTATTTATGCAGCATACTTTTGTCCATTGGATAACCTTAGATAGTTCAGTAAAGGCAGTTGTGTAATGATTTAGGCACACAGTGTGCATGATGCAGTGTAAAAGTTCCTTTGCTGCATTAGCTTCATAGATTCAGTGCAAACACAAAAAAGCAAGGCAGATATAGGGCTTACAGTAAGGTTAATGGAATACATATCATTCTTACTATCTTTTCTCCTCCTCTGTCTTCACTCTGTCCATCATGCCACCTGGCTCGTGATCTCTTGAGCCATGATGATTAAAGTGGAAACCCGTTGCCCTCCTTAAAACCTGCTGCCGTGACCTATCAGCATCAGCAGGGCTCTGGAGCTGCAACCAGCCAGAAGTTGGTCTGGGCCAATCCGTTACAGGAGTGCCATTTACTTCTATAGAAACACTGAAGATCAGCACAGCTGCAGAAGCAGCTTCCACAGTCCTAAAGCATTCTCAACAGAAGCTCACCTTTATAAGAAGATGGCTACAGTTCTTCTGCAGCTGGATTACTGTAGAAAATACTTCAATTTATGCCACTACCACAATATTCTGATTTTGATATGGCATGCTTGCAGATTTTCCAAGCTTAACAATTATATAGCTACATTATTGTCACGGCTCGGCCAGTGGTCGTTAGGGGTCACTGTTTTTGGTTCTGTTTGTTATGGGTATTGGGACATTTATTTTGATGTCATGTACTGTTTCGCTCCTTGTTTCCTGTTTTCACCTGTTTTGTGTTTGTGTCTTGATTGTGTCATGTATTTAAGTTCTGTCTGGGTGTCCCACAGACATCTGTCCATCGCCTCACATTCCTTGTGTTTATGTTTATGTTTGTAGCGGCCCTTGAGCCAGGTTTTCTTTATGTTCTGTTTTCACTTTCATGTCAAATAAAGAGCCTGAGATCATGGATGCCTGCCTGTCTTGTCCCTGCTGCCCCCGAGGTAAATCGCGGGTCCCCCCATCGTCCGTGACAATTATCTGGAGCTCCTTCAGTAATATTCAGAATCAGAATCTGAAATCTGATGTAGACACAAAGGCTGGGTTTAATACTATAGATAAGTAATTCAGAATTACAGATGGTAGTTAGGAGTATGTTTCAGCACATGGTAGAGATCAGTAGTATATAAGTAATACTAACATAAGTAGTGATATTTGTATAATACAATATTGCTCATAGTTGTAATGTTTTAGAAACTGATAACATTGTGGTGTTCCATAGCAAGATGATCATCCACATAGTGATACACATAATCACAATGATTTAAACCTGGTAAGATGTTGTGCAACGAAGCAGCATCTATTGCACAGATTAGGTAATAAGTTCGTAACAATAATAATTCAGTAGTAAGTCCTGTTTAAAACAGTCTCATGGTAATGTAAAAACAGACAGACACATGTAGTGTTGTATTTGCTGCTCCCCAAATTATGACAAATACTATTAGAAATGTACCAAAAATGTATGTATTAATCTTATAACTCAAGATTTTGATAAGTTCGCATAAAAAAATTAGAAATATTAACCAATTGCACTGTTCTGTACTACAATGGGTTTTTTCTCAATATGCATTCTAATTAACTTCTGAAACTTTAGTCATGGCTCAGCTGACTAGACTAGATACTAGTCTACTATTGACCAAGTACCTGTGTCCTAGATTTGTAGGTTTTATCAAGGAGGCATCAGGAGGTGAGTTGTGTGGACTTGGTTAGTCAGGTTTCCTAGAATGCATTAACTGTCAGCCGAGGAACTGTGAGTTTTAAGAGACCACTGTCTGATCCCTTGAATGCAGGCAGTTGGGTCAATTATATGATATTTTATTGTAAATACTAATTATTGTATAGATAAAGGTTAAACGAACAATTTAGGGTATTTAGGCGCTGTGCTGCACTGTGATGTCAGTATAAACTCTGCTGTTCCACAAGCAGACTGATTGTTTTTGATCCTCCTGCACTGAACTTGCAATGTCTGGACTCCTAAGAACAAGAGTCTTCATGTATTATCATACAGAGAAATGCTCTTAGTCTACCTATCTTAACCTTTACTTTGTGTACTGCTTTGAACCTGTCACTAAACTTACATTTAAAAATGATTTCTCAAAGACTGTTTATTTGTTTAGCTTTCACTGTTTTTACACCAAGACACTGCTGCTTTATTACATAATATTATGTAATATACATTTCACCTTGATTTTTAGGGAGGCACTGATATGAAAATATAAGGGTAAAGCCAACACCTTACATGAGCATAGCTGTCATTGCCGATACCAAAGCTATTATATAAACATTTATAAAATGTGCAAACTGTAACTAGATTAGCATTACAAATAAATAAAACATATTTACAGGGTTTTGACTGTAGTAATCTATCATAGATCAAATGCAGATCAAATGATCATAGATCAAATGCAGATATCCCAGCATAACTAGCTCTTGTGTTTCTGCCTAGAGTTGCATTATAGAACAATAATCACCAACAATTGGTTTGTATCAACATTTGCACTTGTGAATGTGTTACTATACATTCAAAATCCAGTTGTAATTAGTGTTATACAGTTTAAGTGTGAGACCCGCTCGATATGGTATTTTAGCTGAGATATCTACGATGCTTTGGGGAAATTGCCAAGCTAAGTTGACCCATATGTCCTGGTCAGTCAAATTTCGTAGACATGACATTACAGACCTTCCTCTGACAAAGGAATCCAGCTTTAAGACTGTGTGCTTTAACTTTGGATCTATTGGCTCTCTCCCAGGCCCCCAGCTTCCTTTCTTGCTCCTGCACCGAATGTCTGCTACCATCTGTCCTTTTTCCAAACCAGATTTGAGCCTCTTCGTCAGTCCCACCAGGTGCTCTGCTCTTGAATACCTTCCTCCTATCACACATCCAGGCCCCAGGGGTGCGACATGCTGTGATCACATGATCATATCCTTCTCTTGTACAGTATGAATACTCAAAGTCACCCATAGGTCTGATTTATGCTGGTGGCCTTTTTTTTTTTTCTTTTGCCAGTATCAGTTTTTGAAGAGGCTGATTTTTTACTCCACTACTTTTTGCAAATAGTTTTTGAAAATCTTATTAATAAAAGCCTACAGCCTAATGCTTTTTATAGCTGTCACTGGACAAGGTATGTGAACCTGGACTCCTTAAAACCTACAGTTCTGCAGAGACTTGCGTTTTCCCTCATCTAATGTTCAGAATCCAGTTCACCAAAGCCTTGTAAATTATCAGGTGAGTCAGCTCAGATCAGAAGAATTCTTTAGTGCCATGGACTGGAGTTTGACTTCACATGCATGTCCATCATTTTTAACCTTTAAACTGACACATGACACATTGTGCACTAATACTAATACTAGCTCTGTTGGTTCTGTTGAGATAAAATCGGACATTTTCTTGCTGGCTGTGGGTTAGTGGTATGTTATACCCGATGTTAGAAGCCCTCAGTCCAATCTCCAGTACTTTTCACAGTAAAGTTATGTCCAGCATGACAGTGGTGTATTTCCTAGTGAAGGTGGAGAGGGTTGGCATGACGGTATGGGGGTGCAAATGGTGGTCTAAGGTGGTCTTGGCCTGCACAGAAAACAGAAAAACTCCCACCATAGTCTGTAGTTGGGTAATAGGTTGCCAATCCTTTCTAGAGCTGATGCCATCCATAGCTTCCTTTTGAAATGAGGAGAAACTACTATCAGTGGTGCAGCACGGCCTGATAATCAGAATGTTTCCGCAGCTCTTTGTGTTTGTAAAAGAAAACACTGCTGGGGTGTTTAACCTTCAAGTTAAGCAAAGAGAGTCCAGAGCGATGCTAAACCACATGTTATTCAGATCAGCATTAGTTAGATTATCAGTTATTGCGGTATACTCAAACTAAACTGACTACATCAAGAATATTGTATTTTAGTTTCTAACCAAATGGACATTGCACAAACAACTGCTCATTTTACAAACTAACGGTAAGTCGTATGAGTTAAGGTACATCAAGTTTTCTTCACTTCTATTACTTCACATGTCTGTGTATGAACTTCTTTATGTGAAAGCTTAAGGAAAAAGACCTGTAAGGACACTCAGAACATGAAGGAGATGTGAAAAATGAGCCAGGAAACATGAAAAGGAGTAAAAAGAGGGGTTAGTCTTCTACAAAGGTTACAAAAATAAGACAGATTGACACATCCAAAGTCTGTATCAGCCCCAAAATTAGCACCTTCTGTTTTTAAGGCCCTGTGACTGACAATGGGTTGTGCCCCCTTAAATACTGCGTGTGCCTCAGTATGACCAGCAGACGAGAAAAGCCTCTGCTTGGATTTATTATCTCCTGGCATCATCTCCTTTCTCATCATCACACACTCAAATGTTTCATACTCTCTACTCATCCAGCTCTGTGGTCACTCATCTGCTGTCCATTCCTTGCATAACTCGCTCATCTGTGCATCGCGCACTCCGCAGTTTCACCTCCCCCATCCCGGCAGGCCTTGCCTATCCTCAGCAGACCCTGCCTGGTGTCTGGAAGGCCCTAATTCTTGATTCACACTAAGCTTGCATACAAACAACCAGCAGCTCCAACTGCTTACTGCTGGCAGCTGACCTGCCGCAAAGTCGCAGAGCAGTTGCAGGGCTTCAGTGTGACGCTCAGCGTCTGTCACACACAAACAAACAAGCCTTTCAGGAATTTTGTGACAGCTGCCTGTTGCAGTTCTCTCGAGAAGAAGATCTATACATAAAGAAATGCGTGTAAAGTGGTGCAGGTACGCTTTTTATTTTAATTCCTAAAAACCCCACAGAACTCTTTGTACTGATGTTGTACTACATTGCTGTGTTACTGATGAGAAATGGGAGATCCACCCTCTGCTGAGTCAGTTCCCTACAAACAGTAGACAGATCTCCATGTTTTATCCTTAATCTCACATTTTTGTTTTACTTTTTCATTGTAAGAGCTGCATACAGTACAACCATTTCCAAATTAGCAATTTTTTGGCTTTCATCTGAAAATGACTGACCCATTAATTGCCTCAGAGTAGGAGTGTATATTGCAGAAATTATAAAAATCAATAAACAGTAAAACATTACTGTTTTTATTACAGTAAATATATATATATATATATATATATATGTGTATATATATATATATATATATATATATATATATATCTTATGTGTTCCACAACTGGAGCTCTTCAGCCGATGGACCCAGCTAGCTAGTCAGGAATAAATGGAGCTTTACCTAAACCATTATGCTTCAACTCCAGTCCTGGAGGCGCCACTTGTACTGCACAGTTACACATAATCTGCTAATTATTTTTCTTTGGCTGAAAAGGGTTGTTAAAGCTGGAAAATGACCGTTTTCCATGATGAAGGAGAGCTTATTCCACAGCAGTGCATCTAGTCTTGTGATATAGTCTGGAATTTCAAAATAGGCAATACATTTTAAAATTTAGATTAGGGAGCACGGACCAAAATTAATTCCCACAAAATAAACACAATGTGTCAGTGGTAGAATATCAGTTTCGACATTTTTGATTGAATGAAAGCACAATAAAAAGCTCTAACTAGTACAGCAGGGAGCCTGTATTTACTCAGGATTCCAGGATTAGTTGCCTTGTAGTCTTACGCCTAGCATTCAACTCCAAATACATTCAGAGTACATGAACAAAACTTACGTTTGCATGCAGAAATGAATGACTGAATAAATAAATGAATGAATGAATGAATGAATGAATCTTGACTGAATCAGTCAATTAGCAAATGTTACTTTTTTCCTTCCTTTTCCTTTCCTTCCTAATGTTATTTGCTGAAATCCTCGCTGAGAGCATTCAATTTCAAACCCTCTTAAAATTAAAAACATGTTCTTCACCTCATCTGGTCACTGGATCTGAAGCTCTTGTTTTGGAATTCCCTCAGAAGCAGACCGGAGAGGTCCAACATTAAAACCTGATTAATCTGTTTCTGCTAAGAGAGAGAGAAAAAAAAAACAATCACATAACAGCCCTCCATAACACTGCCAATTCTCTCTGGCCTTCAGTCTGACTGAGTGCTTGAAACAGTCACAATTCTTTTCTAGCTGGATGCTGGATATCCATTCTGAGGAGTGTGTGTGATGAATCAGACTGCTTCAGATAAGGCCCTGCAGTTGTTTTACCCCAGCTTGCTGTTGGGCTGTATAGTATTTGATTTTGAAAAGTGCTGTTCGCTTTGAGCCAAGCAACAGATAAGAGGTAGACCCTAGAGCCCCACTCGCTGCACGTCCTTCATGCATTAACTCTGTTCATGCACCTCACTGTGCCTATAAAACACTTCTTGATCATCAGAGTGAACTGACTGCTGCTAAAAAAAATGGATAAGAATGACCCAAAGCTCAGGGATAATTGAGTTTCTTCATTCTTTTTTGAAGGTATGCTATTAGTTGGTAGTTAGGAACCTACTGGATGGTTGAATGTGCTAAAAGCATCGGAGAAGTAACACCGCTATGCCCACATAATTATCAAATCATGAAGTGCACACTGGCCCTGAACTCATTCAACAGTAGGTTCAATCACTGGTACAATGGAAGACCAAAAATAACTTAAGGCCACTGGTGTTAGGCAACATCAGTGATGAATCATAGAACTTTCCTGCTGAAATGACAATGGCATGACTCGGCTTAGTGTCTGTGAGCAACAGTAGCAATGATTATTAGTCCTATGAGGACCTCTTCATAGGCATCCTTCTAGACTATATTTAGCCAAACGGCTTGTACGATCCTGAAGTAAACTGAGCCTTGTGCATGTTGTCTGGAATATTAATCCCTCGTTTGATTATCTGATAGCTGTAGAGGTCAGGCAGCTGATTTTAAAAGCACACGGAGCTACACTTTTTAAATTAAAGCTTCCTAAGTTGTTCCTGGGTGGACATGTGTTTCTGGGAAAAGCCTCTCACTGGCACTGAACCTGTGCACTATGTGGAGGTCCCTGCACTGAAAGGTTTACATGGAAACCAGAAGTGGTTCTACTGTCACAGAGCTCCAAAATAATCTATTTTAAAGGACCCATGTCCTAATTTTTTCTCAGATCTAATATGGTCCACTAATGACATTTGCATATGTTATATACCAAAAAAAGTTTACACTTCCAGAAAGAATTCTACACGGAAACACTCCTTTTATTAGGTGGGGCTAAACTGATTTAGCCCTGCAAAGATGCATATATATATAAATATGTTGTTTTTTGTCTGACGGCAATAACAACCTCCAAGCAGCCTGTTTGAAACAAACACTTTGAAACTTGCTGTAATGATTTAGAGCTACTACTCTGCCATAAAAAAAAGATGTAATGGAACAAATCTGCACATGGCTGGAGAAAAACACCCAGGTGTTGCCGTACTCCATCCTGCCTCAGTTATCTCGTTCGCCTCCCCCTCCACAGATGCTTTCTATCAGACTGTTTATTCCTCCGTCCAATTATTTGCTCCACTAAAAAGCTCTGCCTCAGATAAACACTTAACACATGAGAGGAAAAAACGCAAAAGTGCTTTTAAACACGCGTACCACTTCAAACTTCCCCTTTAGAAGCCCAAAAAAGATGGCATGAGGCCTCTAAGGTACGCCTGTAATGACACACAGCCCTGTCTGAGCTTCAGAGGATTAGCAAACTCCTCTTTGATCCACAGGCAAAGAGGCACGAATCCTCTCTGATAGCGGAACTGATACCTGATCTCTAGATTACCACTTTGCATGTGTTCTCTTGTGTCCCCCAGCTTGCGTTTCAGGTTGCCCAGGCAACGTAACTGAGCATCAGAGAGGTGAGTGTAGAACAAATTAATTGACGGGGCCCTTTCGCAACCTGGTGGGACAAAAGGGCCACGCCGTAGCATCCCACCTTTATTCTGATGTAAATCTCCACTTTGGGCTGTGAACTGTGAAGACCCAAGCGGAGCGGCGACAAGACAATAATCAGGACGCGTCAGACAGAGACAAAGCGAAGGAAATGAAGGAAATCAACCCAGCCGTTTTTCAATGAATGTCACAGATGCAAGGAGCGGCCTACACTAATGAGGCGCTTCCAATGCTTCAGTCAACCCAATCACAAACAACAGCCACCCTCGTATGAAAACAACAGCGCGCGCGGAGTGAGTCATTTGGTTAAATCTCTGAAGACTGGCGGGGAACTGAATGATTAGAATGTATCTCCACCCATGCCCATGCTAATGACGCTAACTGAAGGCTCATTAATTACCCCTATCAGCTGATATTAGCACCACGGTGCACTCGGAGGACTCGAGGGAAAAGGGGCTTTATCGCCCCCTCTCCAAAAAAAAAAGTGGCCTATCTGTGGCCTGACGTGGATTTGCTGTCTCCCGCTGCAGCTGCGTTTTCCCCCTAGAAAACGCTCCTGAAGCATGAGGTGAAGCTTATCTGCTCCTCTTGGTTGCAGAATGTATTGAGAGATTGTTCTTCTCCCCTGCCTCGCTCTATTCATCATTATCATCGCCATCCATCTCTCTGGCTCTCTGCTCTGCTGCCCTTATGTTTCTCTGCATCCACACACCTGCAGAGTGAGCCATCTGCCTCCTCTACCACTGCCTTAATTAAAGGTGGATGACTCCCTGGCTAAACTATATGCAGAGCGTCAGACTGCGTGCCTACTAGAGGACGGTAAGTAGTATCTTCCAATGAAGCTGATAAGTCACACAGTACAAGCTTAGTGCTGGGAATTCAATGTAAAATATGGGATATGAAGTAAACCCATAAGCTCTCATCACTGGGAAATCTTTTTTAATATCATTACTTACTTTCTTTGTATTGTACCATTAAATTGTACAATATGTGAACATTCAATTAAAAACGTAAATATGTAAATATTTTTAAAAGATGCCACATAGGGTCGCTTGGAGTGATGCGAGAGAGGAACTATTTTAATTGCTCTACTAACCTTTTAATGGATGGTTCTTTAAATAACAATTTGGAGGATGAGATGTGAGAGTGAGATGAACCACGTGCTGTAATTGTTTGATACAGGTACAGTAAATGTTTTTCCAAGAACCAGACACATACCTTATTTCAGAACTGTTTAAAGGGGTCAAAAAGAAACATTTGGCCATTGCTACATGAGCTGAACATGCCGACTTGCATGTTAGCCTGTAGAGCTGGACAGTAAACCCCCTTCTGATTGGATATTTTAAAGGTGGGAGGGTCTCTTGAAAAACTATGAGAAGATTGGATCAGATACATGAGGGCAAGCTGTTCACATTTTTCCACAATAACTGTCCAGTGTCAGTATTTATTAGCTTCTACATCAGTGGCTGTACTTGATATCAAGAAAGGAGGGGGCAGGGGGGGGGGCCCTCCTAGTCCCCCCAGGGCAACTATCTAAGGTGGCTATGCCTAAAATACCCTCCATTCATCAATTTGTTCATCCATTTAATATAACAGTGTGCAGTGTGACAGCATCTTCTAATAAAACACGAAATGGCATACTGTTTTAACAGTGTCCTTGTTTCTATTCTAGTCAGTTACTCTTACTGTACACCACTGTGGCAGAGGCAGCAGATGTCAAGTTTTCACAGAGCATGTGGATCTTCCCTGTTCACAGTAGCAATACTCTCTGAGGCAGAATCCATTATGCCTGCACTGTGCTAATGACCTACCTGTCAGTATTCCCAGCAGAGTAATTATGCAGATGTATAGTTTGTGTCTAACTCTGTTCTCACTCTGTAGCAGTAGATATGACTGTACTGTACTGTACTGTACACTGGATCTGATAATGTGTGCATCCCTGTACATTCCCTAAAGGTCCAGCCTGTCCTGTAACCCTACTGTTATGTGTTCCACTGCATGACCAGCTTTACGGAGAGGTAGTGGTGGTCTACAGGGAAACAGACGTTCTAAAATTGTATTATAACTCATTTCTGTGTCTCTTTTCCAATTTCAGTGTTTCGTCTTAGCTTGGAAATGAAAACTGATTGCATAATATTCAGTACTTCCTTAAATACCAAATTATTTATTGTTTATTGCTGTACATTGTTAAAGGTCTGTGCCTAAGAACAAACACTAAACAAATACAACACATAAAAAAAATAATATTTTAATGTGTTGTATTATTATTATTATTATTATTATTATTATTATTATTGTTGTTGTTGTTGTTGTTGTTGTTGTTGTTGTTGTTGTTGTTATAACAACAACAACATAAGAAGAAGAAGAAGAAGAACAACAATAATAATAATAATAATAATAATAATTATTATTATTATTATTATTATTATTGTTAGTATCACAATCATCATCATCATAATCAATATTATTATTATTATTATTGTAATTAATGTTTTAATAGCTATAATAATAACAATAATAATAATAATTATTATTAAAGATAACTCTGAATTCTGCATGCCATTCTTGCAACAGCAGCAGAAAAACAGGCAATTGCTGATTGAGGTAGTGATGACAAATGCAAACATGACATCAGCATAATGGAGCTTTAGTGCATGGGGTGAAGATGATGGAGATGCTGAAAACAAAAAGATTCGCTATAGCTCATTTTCCCATTGCTCCTTTTAATTAACCCACAATATATTAATCAAAGCTGTAGCTCACCAAGAACCAAACACCACGATGCTGTTGTCTTTAGAGTGCGTGTTGGTGTTTGTGTGTGAGTGTGTGTGTAGAGGCTGAGGGTGTGGTAGAGGACACAGAGAACAAAGATATGAAGCATGAAGTGTAGCACTCTTACTGTGTCCGTCATGGCATGAGTGATGAGGGTGTGCTTGACCGATGGGCCTGTCTGGATGTACACGAACATTTCTGTCTGTATGTGCCTGTGTGGACTCAAAAAGAACTGTTTGTAACTGTAGATAATTCTTATCTAACAGATAGAATTGTATGAAAATGGCAGAATTCCAAGTCTTGGCACACTTTTCATATTTTACTTCTTACTTACATCTTTGATAGGGCTTAGCAGCAACTTTATTAATACATGTCCTATTTACTAAATGTAGCACATTTACAGTCACTACAAACTGTGACACATTTTTCTACTATGTAAGAGAAATACAGCATCAGGGAGGATCTTCATGAAACTTAATGTTTCATACCAAGACAACATCATGCTTCCGACTTTGGGGAAGAACCTTTTCTATTCCAGCATGACTGTGTCGCACTGCACAAAGTAATCTCCACAAAGACATGGCTGGGTGAGTTCAGAGTGGAAGAACTTGACTGGCCACACAGAGCCCTGACCTCAACCCCTTCCAACACCTTTGGGATGAAATGGAACGGAGATTGTGATCCAGACCTTCTCGTCCAACAGCTCATAAACACTCTACGGAATGAATCACAAATTCCCAGAAAATCTCGTGGAAAGCCTTCCAAGAAGAGTGGAAGCTGTTATAGCTGCAAAGGGGGACCAGCTCCATATAATAGTCTATGTATTAGAATGCAATGTCATTAAAGTCCCTGTTGGAGTAAAAGTCAGGTGTCCCAATACTTTTGTCCATATAGTGAATCTTTTACATGCAACTGATCAACTTTGAATAACCAGATGTCCAGTCTGTTAACAATTAAAGTTTCAGAGTCTCAAGAGGCACAACTGTCTGAGTGTCTAAGATTGCAAGATCGACCCCCAGTGAAGCAATGGCCATTAGACCCCCACCCGCCCCACCCCCACACATCCCACCCCCACATCACTTGTACTGTTAGCCAGTACAAATGTTCTTCTTTTTGGCCAAGAATGATCTACTCTAAGCACATGCAGTGCGTAACTATTCTTTCCCAATGAGTCGTGCCGGGGGGCGTAATTTCAACAATTTCAAATTATTATGAATAACGTCCTGAATTAAAACCAACACCATTAGTTCATGTCCCTGGTCATATTAATAATCTGACCATCACATCAGAACTTCCATCAAAATGAAATGACTTTTGGAACATGGTGCCTTTGTGAATATCCATGGCCTCTCCCCATCACCTAGTGTCAGTCCAGTGTTACAGAATTAGAGTCAGAGTTCTAAGCCAAGCATGTTGAGCTGGTGCATGGTGATTTTACATTAGCGGCAGTTCAATAAGTTGGCTGGCTTCACGTGTCCCAGAGGAACCACATGCAAGCCTTTAAACTCCGAGTGTTGGTTTTATCTGTGATTGAGGGAGTCCTAGCTAGTGTGTGGAAATTGGTATGACTCAATGGGTATGACTAAATTTAGCTTTCGATTATTTATAAAGACCAAAAGTGTTTTTGACACATTTTCTCCTCAGTGTGGCCACTGCCAAATCTACCTGCTCGCTAAGTTTGTCCCACACCATGCTATCCACACCATATGCGCTAATGCTTGGAGGAAACCATTTTGGAAAACTACACTATAATACTCTATATGTGAAAGTGACCATTTGTCATACGTGAACACACCACAGCACGCAGTGTGAACAGCACGAAATTCTTCCTCTGCATTTAACCCTTTCACCAAGTGAAGCAGGGGGCAGTTACGAACACAGCGCCCAGGGAGCAGTGTGTGGGGAGGGTACCTTGCTCAGGGTACCTCAGCGGTGCCTAGCAGTCTTGGGAATCGAACCCGGAATTTCTGGTCGCAGGACGAATGCCCTAACCACTAGGCCACCAGCTGCCCCATGGTCTTACATGTTGATCTTCATGTGGGTCATGTCTTTCCCTCTGCTTTGGATCTATACTTATAGTCTCAGCTCAGCCCTCCTGATAATGACAAGGATATTGATAAGGATCTATTGTTTGCTTAAATGAGATTTCTAGTAAACTGTCACTGTTGTCAGGGCTGGGTACTGTTATGGCTGGTGGCCACTAGAGGCCGCCATTTTTCTGATATTTCATGTTTTGGGTTTTAAAGTTGAAGTGGTGATGGGTTGTCACACTGAGTTTTAGTCAAAGCGGGGGGTTGTTGATATTAAGTGTTTGAGTTTGTTTATTGGTGGTTGGGTTTTTAAGTATATGTATTTAAGGGTTTTGTGTTCTGTTTTAGTTGTCGGTCGGCCATCATGCTTGGTGTGTGTTTCTTGGTCTCCTGAGATCTAGTTTTGTATTTTGTTTGGCCCTCGTGCCTGGTTTTGGTTTTGAGCGTGAACACTGGGGTCTGCATTTGCGCCTGTCCTTACTCAGGGGAGATGGAGGAACGTGACAACTGTAAGTGTAGCCTGAGGCAGGATTTTGAATAGACATTTCTCTTGGCGCTCAGCTAGCAGCCCGGCTTCCAAAACTCCAGATCTCTTCTTTCCCCAGGACTCCACTGTAATGTAAATGTCAGTCATCATTTTTCTCTGAGCTCTTTAGGCCCAACAGGTCTTCCAAAGCATCTAGTACTAAAAAGACCATTAAAGGTCAATTCCCTAAACATTACACAAAGACAATGAAGTCCCTGTGCTGTGACTCCACCTACGCATGCTCTTACTCTTCTGAACCTTTGACCCGAATGTTCAGCCGCCATACATGCCATCCTACATAACAGTCATTATTCTCATTAAAGAGATTGTCTCCTTAATGGACTCCGGTATCAGACAATGTTTTCAAAGACCCTTGAGAAAAGATGATAAATCGTTCCTATGAAGATCTATTTCCAGTTCATTTCAATAATGTGGGTCTGTGGGGGTGTAGTCTGTCATTAGGTTGATTTCTGTGATCAGAACTCCATTCCCATTATTTAAAGGCTTACCTGTGGCCAGACTATACGGTCTAATCACTGGCTTGAACTTGTTTGGCCACGTTACATCGCAAAGAATAAAAAAAAGAAGACAAACTATTTCAAATGTGTACTCCAGCTCAGTGACCTACCCACTGCAATATTTGGTGAAATCAGCAGTGTTTCTTCTCCCCTCCGCTACTCGCTGAAAAATGAAAACTCGGGATGATAAAAAATGGATGACAAAATATGAACGCTGAGAGGCATTCTTTGATGGCACAGCAGAGAAGAATGCGTGAGAAAGAGCCAGAGAAAGATACAGAGGATGACTTTTCCATGTCTGTGTAGTTCTCTGATTTCAGGCGACTGCATGTTTTTCATTCTGCCTGTGTCTGCTTGTGTGAATGGAAAAGCAGGTCCTACACAGAGACCTT
>JBBPDE010000134.1:18258783-18271471 GCA_037974605.1 Nannopetersius ansorgii
ATACTGTCATAGTACAGTATAAAACAAAATGTTCAAATGTATTGTCTAAAAATGTAGAGTCTAAAATCTAGGAATCTGTAGAACCTGTTTCTCCAGAAACGTATTATTTTATTGTCAGAAACTACTGTTAGCCAGGTGGCTAGCTCTGTTAGCAGCTTCGTAGCATTAGCCTACCTAACCGGGGTCCGTGTGGGATTGAACCAATCTGGCCGAACCCACAGGTCTCGTCCCCGGCTTCCCCGGTACCCCCGTCCTCTCCCGGCGGGCGATCGGGCTCAAGTCCCTGCAGGAGTTTGAGCAGAGTCTCCTGAGGGACTTTGCAGCCTCATCCCTTCATGTCCGAGAAGGCCGTGAGGCGAAAGCCGCGCTCCAGGCCGTGCTCCTCGGGGTGAAGAGCCTGGTAGCCGGGCGGGTAAAATGCTGCATATCCTCCCACTCCGCACGACTCGACCGGCGGGGTCGGTGGACCCGAACCAGACATGGTGCTCCGAGCCTTATTTACTCTTCATTCAGACCCAGACAGGTAGTTATAACTAGCTACCTGCTGCTGAATATGAATAAAGGTGTTTAGCGCTATACCAACGGTTTTGATTGGGAGCACACCATTTCATCCTCAACACAGGTCGTTCTGCACGCCAGTGTTGACAAATGGCCTGGCAAATGATTTAGCTTCAAACTATAAACATTTATTTTTTGTCAGTAACTGAATTCTTTCCAAAAATCGACAAGGCACTAAATAAACTGACCTGAGAACAGAGCCAAAGTACTGAAACATATTTTGGGATACCCTCCCATGTTTAAAAATGGTACGGTCCACCATTATTATGGCCATGCGTTTTTAACGAACGAGTAGAGCGCGTACATATTTCCTTACACAACATAAAACCAGTAAAGAGAACCAGCTCTAATTCAGCTTTATTGCATTGAGAGGGAAGAAAGAAAACATTATTTTTAGACGAAGTTATGGTTAAAAAAATGTTTATTTAATTCAATGAATTTCATTGATATGTCAAACGCCAGAATGTTACCAAAATATCCCAACAGCCTCAACACAGGCCATCATGATTCAGGCTGTATACAAACTGCATCACTGCAGTCCTTTGGCTTGAGCAGTTTAACTCACTGCACAAAAAGGTCGATACTTGCTGGATCTTTCAGATGTCAGTATAAACCTGGCAAGGCAGTGAAGCGCCTGGCTGAGCTGCTATCTGCTTTATGCCTGAATTGAGTTTTTAGTGCTGTAGGCCAGGTAGTACAAAACAATGCCAATGACAGCAGCCAACACCTCAGTAGACACCCAAGGACCATTCCATGCCCCCTAAAACAAAAAAATGTACAAGTTAGAGTCATAAAACAGATTAAATAAAACTAGAGAATGATGTCAAGAATATGCAAAAAGAAATGGTCAACTATGCTCTCATCTGAGGAAATCAAAAAGTTTCCACACTTTCCAAACTCTAAGAATTTCAAAAACAAATCACTATTCTACATAGTCACCTTCCATTGCAAAGCAATTTTCCCAGCATCACATAACACTTAGACATATGCAATTACTACTGTTCTAGCGGTCACCATTTTCAAAAGAAAGTATAAATATAAACAACATATTTTTCCTCATATTTCAATGGCCGAGTGCTTTGTTAGTACAGCTTATTACATGTACTCACTCTGTGATCTACATTAACACTGAACAGGGGCTTAATGGCTTCAACATCCTCATTATTTCTTTGTGCCTGAAACAAAAAATTTATTATCAGAACCATTTACTGAACATATGGCAGCCTGGCACAGCTATTGTCAAAGAACATTCAAATAACTTTATGCAGAGCCACACCTTACGCAGGGCGCTGTAAGACTCCTCGTCAAAGAACTTCACTTGGTATGTGCCTGAACCTGCCTGTTTGTGGGGAATGCTCCAGGACACCTAAGCAACAATAGGGTTAGTTACATGTAGATACAAAAACAGTTGACAATCGTCTTTAAATAAGGTTAACATGAGAAACGAACCTGATATTTTCCAACATCCTGGCCTCTGGTCACAGGAAACTGTTGGCCGTTGACATCTGCATACAGGGCAACACTCTAGTTGTGGATAAAGAGAGAAATGTTAATGCAAATATTACAGTTCAGTCTGAATACACATTCAGGCAAAATCACTCATGCTGTTTTGTGTCCTTTTCTTCTTCACTATATATTTTATTCTTGCATTGTAATACATGAACATAACCGTTTATCTTATCAACTGTCCAGCACACTGAATTTAGCATTTGCAAATGCCATGCACACTTGTTACTATGTATATAGTTATGCTGCTACTAAATCCAGGTGGTAGTTTGTCTGCACAGACAAATAGTGAACTGCATTGACAATCATTGACTCTATAGTTACTGGGTGTTATTATGTAATAGACCCATGTTAGACCCTTCCTCTGTGGTGTTCTGAGGCCTGAGTCCTCCCCCCCAGACCCCCAGAACCCCACCCCCTACCAGACACTGTGGAGTTATATAGTTTGATGGCTTGGGGGACCATTTGTATAATGTTCTCATCTCTGCCACTGTCGTTAATGAATCTGGTTTCATGCCGACCCATCTGATCAGCTTGTCTAGCCTGGAGGAGTCCTACTTTGTCAGGCTGCCTCACGAGCACACCAGAGCGTAGAAGAGGACACTGGCTACCACAGACTGAACATCCACAAGTCCACAGGTTTAATAGGTCCAAATCCGTCTTTTTGGTGTTTAAAAGGTTAAGTGATGATTCCCGATGATACAGAAAAGTGAACGAGTAACCCGATGGTACAGAAAGTGAGTGAATGAGTAACTGTTAGGCGTGTGCACTTTACTCCCTTGGGAATTTGAGTTTATGTATAAAAATGCAACGTCCCATTTTGATTCCCTGGCCAGTGCTATTCTGCTGTCCGCAACACATCCGGCAGAAATGTGTGCAGTTGTTCTCGCTTCTGAATACTGATATCTCAGAATCTTTACGCTGTTTACCTGTGCTCCATTTCCACAGGCCAGGCTCAGCTCAACAATGAACACCGTTTCAGAGGAGATGAGCGCATCCGTTGTTGTGTATGATGAGGTGGAGATGACCGGTTCTGTGCAGGTCTCGGCTGAGGAGAAACACACTGAATTCAATGAATCATTCAAATCAGCTTCTGATGAAAAAGATCTGCATTCATTTTACAAGACATTTTACAAGAAATTCTAGACATTTTACAAGAAATGTGTACTTCGTAGTTGACCACAGTACAAAACATAAGCATTAGACAGTACTGCAATATAGACATCGTTATAAAAGTAAAATGCAGCATTATTGAATCTGTTTTATTTACTTTATATGGACAAAAGTATTGGGACACATCTTAATGACTGAATTGTGTACTTCTAGTGAAGGGCAATCTTCTTCAGCATACCAAGGCATTTTAGACAACGTCATGCTTCCAACTTTGTGGACAATGCAGTGTCATTGAAGTCCCTGTTGGTGTAGTGTCCAGGCGTCCCTATACATTTGTCCATGCAATGTTATTTTTAAGGGTTATTCCAAGCTATGGAAAACCACTGTCCTGTCGTCTAGCACCCTTACTGATTATCATAATCAGAAAAATGTACAGGTACATGTAAAGACCGTAACAAATACACTCCCTGACATAACATTAAGGATAGTGCTTTCCAGCTAGAACCTAACTTCATTCAAAATTAAAGATCTATCAAAACCAGATTACTGATTTGTCGACCATGGCTAATACAAAGAAAGGGCAGCATTACAATAACCTACCTGCACACACACTCAGATAAACAGACAGAACTAATGCAGTTATTCTCATCATGTTGTCTTCTCAGGTCTGAGGAAGTCTGAAGTGAATTCAGCTTTGTGAAGAAAGACCAATCACCGCTCAACCCCTGAGCTGCACAGACACGTCATTGCTTTGCA
Organism: Nannopetersius ansorgii; assembly: GCA_037974605.1. Taxonomy (NCBI): domain Eukaryota; kingdom Metazoa; phylum Chordata; class Actinopteri; order Characiformes; family Alestidae; genus Nannopetersius; species Nannopetersius ansorgii. Next base: position 18,262,717 of record JBBPDE010000134.1, read on the forward strand.
GAGCTGCTGTAGGAGGCCTGGACTGCACCATCTAGTGGAAGCCTCCAGTAATGTAGCTTCAGATCTTCTAAAAACATGGCAAGCTATGAATGAAGGCTGTGCGTTCCTGGAATTAAGCAGTTAACTAGGTTTCTACCTGTAGCAAGAAGACTCTGTATCTTCTCCCCGATCTGTAGATGATCCTTTTAAGTCATTATTCTGTTATGAATCGGACCTGTTTCATTTAACTCTTGATCTGTAAAATGACTGAATGTTAAAGAAAGCTAATCTCATCCCCTCATCTGCAGCTATTTTACTGCATTTATTTTTATTGCATGAACACTACGTTACTTTTTTTGAGTCATTTTGCACTACTGACCTGCTGGTACCAGCACACTAAATCGTAAACACAGCATTGTCAGGGCTGTAGTTCATTTTGTTGCAGTAATGTTCTGTAACAGTTTAGCACTGTTGCTTATTGTCTATGTTATGTTTTCTTTTGTCTTCATATATTTTATTCTTGTGTTGCACTGAGCATGGTAATGACTAATGACATGCTAAAGAATTTCCCTCTAAATAAATAAAATTCCTGATCCCTTAAAGAATAATAAATATATTTTGCCCAGTGAAATGTCAGAATAATTTCAGCTTGCTTGCTTCAAAAACTCATGCATTATATTGAGTATTGTATGTAAAGTGTCCATTTGTCATATGTGAACACACCACAGCGTGAAGTGGGAAATGCTTTCTCTGTATTCAATCCATTCAACCAGGGAGCAGTGAATGGGTGCCTTGCTTAAGGGTTCCACTGCTCAGTGGTGCCACTGGCAGTCTCTGCTGCATGTTCTCCTGTTTGAGCAGACTGAGGTCAACCAGTACCTGGTTCAGCTTTTCCTGCAGCTGCCACAGGCAGTTCTGAGATTTTAACTCACAACCTTCTCATCTTCCTAACCACTAGGCCACCAGCCGCTTCAAAACATCCACTGGCAGCTGTGCCAGCCAGGAGCCAAACCAGGAATCTTCTGATCAGCTCTTTTTTTTTCCTACACATCTTTATCAAGGTTGCCAATAATTAAGAAGACTTAACAGTGAGTGTAGAACACATCAAGGTATTTAATTGGCTTCCAAAATCCTGATCAAGATTGAGCTTCCAGACTTCAATCCGATTAAGCGTTTAAGAGGTGCGCTGGACAAACTTTACCAGATTCAAATGATCTGCTAATGTGGAATCAATGCTCTGACAAGTCAGAGCTGTTTTGGTGAAACCTACACAGTATTAGGCAGCTGCATTTTTAAAGTGAGATATGTGGATAAAGTGAGCAATGTTTATAGTTGTTTCTTTATTTCTTTAAATCTCTCCATAACAATAGTCTGTACAAAGATTTTTTGTTAATACATTCAGGCAAGATAATAGACAATATTAACAGACAAACATGAATTCTAAAAGAATCCATACATCCAGAGGGACAAATACCACATTTATAAAGGGAACATTGTCACTGATGGACGTATGCTGTACAGCAGAAACACACACAATCATACGTGCAGTACATTATGTGGTCACAGAGAGGCAGTAAAGATCTTTTCTAACATGTAACTAATATATGTAAATTGAACACTAGACAGTTCTATTTCTTCAAAATAAAACGTCTATCTGCTCCATCGTCCTTCTTTGTTAAGCCACCTGGTTGTAAAGCTCAAAATTGCCACAGATTGTCCTTTTTACCTGCTCTTGTTCTCATGTGCATTTTGTTGTTCATTTGTCTTTTTTTTGATTGTTTTACTAAAGTCAGTTGCAGTGATGGCGTTCCACCACTTAATAGCACTCGACACTCTTTCTGAGCCTGTTTTTCTTTCACTGGATGCAGTCCATCACGTGAATCTGCAGGGTATCCATGTCTGGAGCACGGTACTGACACTTCGGGCATCGGTAATCTGGCTGTACCTCAGGGGCATTCCGGTTCTGTGGTGGCATCACTGGCCCGGGGTACGGAGCTGCCAGAGTCAGAGAAAACAGTTTAGAAAGCCAGAAAAAAGACAGCACAGTGACAAAGCAAAAAAAAAAAACCAGATTCTCTTGTGCTTAATTAAAATACTTCATTAAGCACACAAAACAAAGTGCACAAGTGCACTTTGCAGCTACACAAATAGTTACAATCACAGTCTTTATAGAACTGGTGAATGCATTACCTGACAAGTCACAACATTTTCTATTGTGTCCTGATACCATTCTGACCAATCACAGATAGTCTTGTTGGATCACAATAAACATATCTAATGAATTGCAATCTGGCACCGTGGCCATATTGATCAATCATACTACAAGTCGAACCAGGCAAGTGTGGAGAGGGCTGGCAGATGAGGAACAGCACATACCAGGAGGTGGCAGGAGAGGTCTGTAGTCATCCTTGTGTCTCTGCTGCATGTTCTCCTGTTTGAGCAGATTGATGTCAACAAGCGCCTGGTTCAGCTTTTCCTGCAGCTCCTCTTTTTTTTGGTTGAGCTTCTCTCGTGCTTCTCTCTCAGCTTGGAAGTCACACTTGTAGATTTCCGCCTGAGACAGAGGTTTAGTGCGGAGTGTTCGTTACTGAAATGAGCTAAGAGCATAATTAACATATTTTGCCTGAGACATATGGCTAAATCTTATATCAGAATAATTTGAGCTCGCTTTCCACAAAGAATATATAGATGTTTAATATATGTTTTTATATATATTATATAGATTTTGGATTCTATACAGTCAGCTCTGTAATTACTGGCACCTTGGTTATGATTAAAATGATACTGTTAATCAATATTTAGTGATAAAACTATTAGTCGCTATTATTGGTGTTTCTACATTTAGCACTAAGTGCAACCTCCCTAATGATCTTTCTCCTATATCCATGGGTGCCAGAACCACTATAGCAGCATCCGTGCATTGAGGAGGAGTTTCACTGCAGAATTGCACTTTTTTCCACTCTTTTAGACTTTTTCAGTGGGGTAAAGGTCAGAGGACTGGGATAGCCATGTCAAAAGGTTGTGGTCATTAAGCCATTCTTTTGGATGTGGGCATATGTTTTGTATGACTGTCTTGCAGGAACACCATAACATTGGAGCTTTTTGGAAGATATTTTATTTAATGGTAATTTTTCTCACCCATCTTTACCAAGGATGCCAATAATTATGGAGATGACTAAACAGTGCATTTATAACACTTTAGAGAGATGTCACAGGTGATCTCAGCAAGCTACCAACTTATTTTAGTACAATGGTTTTACCGCCATTTTTGTTGTATAGATGTGATACTTTTTTGGTCAATATAATTTGCTATATTTCGTCAGCAGCTGGTTTGGTGTTGATTTAAATTTCAGTTCAGTAAAGATGTAGAAAAATGATCTTTAGAGTACTGACCTGTGCCGTAAGCACCTGAATAGTCTCCTGGAGGGACCTCTGTTGCTCTAGTTCTTCCTTGAGTTTGTCAATGTGAGCCTGTTTCAAGGCCAGAGCTTTCTCAGCTTCCTCCAGTCTGTTATAGAGAGTCTCCGTTTCTCCACCCTGGCACGGAAGGAAAACAAACGCACGCACACACGCACGCACACAAGCACACACAAAACTTAACACTTCTCTCTACTGTTTGGCATTTCAACTGACCCCTACAATAAGTATTAACACAGACTACCAGTCAAAATTCTGGGCACACCTAACTGGACAAATTCTCAAAAATATCTAAAAGCTTAAATGCAAATAAAAATAGAGATTCCTTAATTCTAAAAGTTAAACAGTAAGAATAAGGGTACCCCTTTTTGACTGGTAGTGTGTGTACTGAATATAATGAGGACATTGGTGATTTAGCCGATAACAGAATTTTGTATACCCTGTTGGCCTGCTTTTCAGATTTCAGTTTGTTATCGTAGTCTTGAAACAGACAGGTGTATGCATGCTGGAGCTGGGCAAGTTTCCTCCTGGAAGACAGGAAAACAGGATACTTAAGAACAGGTTACTGTAAAAGACAAAGCCTGTTTTCAGGGTAAGGCTGCATTTCTGCACTGACTAAATTGATTGACCATTAATGAAATAATGAAATAATTCAAATCTTCTGCAGTGTCCTCTCACATTGTGCTTGTCACAAAGCCACCATCATTCAAGATCCTTTGTCCTGATGGCCAAACTGTAACATGCTCTGAAGGGGTAATAGGGACGAAAATAAACTGCATTTCTTTTGGGACTGTCCAGCCCTTCATTCATTCTGGCAACGGTTGGCTACTGATACAGCTAAGCTCACAGACAAGGATTTTGTTTTATTACCAACTTTATTTTATTTTTTTAATGATTTCTCTAACCAGTCCCTGACCCTATTTCAGAAAAACTCAATTCTAGCGTCTCCTACAGCAGCCAATAAGCTATTGGTGAGTCGATAAAACCCTCCCCCTTAACGTGCACACGCTTATGGGCAGGGAGTGTGGATATTATCTCCATGCTGTGTACATGGGGCCAAAAAGAGAGCTGCTTATGATAAAGTAAAATGTTTTTTTTTCCTTTTTTACATTTTATTAATTGATTGATTTGTTTGTTTGTTTATTTATTTACCCCCCCCCCCCTGTTTTACCTCTTATTTATGTTCTGTGCCTGTTGTGAGGATGGGTGTAAAAAGGTATAAATAAATGTTTGTATTAATTTTGTTAATACTGCCTCAACACCTGTAGTGTATTGCAACAATCACATAAACATTACAGAGCCCTTTCTGTGCACATCACATGACAACTTTTCCATAATCAGTATCACAGATGCCTTACTGACTTTGACCACTAACCACAAAACTTATAGACATGAGCTAATACTAGACAGCATGCACTGCTAGCTTTTCAGAAGATGAGTTTGAGGTGGTAAAGCCTGGGGCTGTTAAGAGTTAGGCCTCACCTCTCCTCTACGTTGACGAGTCGCTCGTTCTTTAGAGCTGTCTCCAGGTTTTGCGTCTGCAGCAGAAGTTTGTCCATGTTGACCAAGTGTTGCTTCTTCTGTTGCTCCATCTCCCGCTCCAGATTCTGCAGGCCATCTGTCTTGCAGCGCAGCCTAAAAAAAACAATAAACAGACCAGTACACTTAAACACAGTCTTATTAACTTCAATGTTATTTAAGTTATTTCATATGAACAAAATTTGTGTGGTACCATTTCCCCACCTTTCTCTAGTCTCTACAAATAAAAAGGCTGCTTTGTAACTCTGCCTTTAAGACTATTTGTAAAAGGTATTTGTTCTAACAAGCTGCCATGTATTGTGCCTCATTCAAAAAGCATTTCAGGCCTCATAACTTTAATGTAAATAGAATCATTTGGGTCAAACAGGCAGATATATGTAAATGAGTTGTTTTTATTAGCGCTAGGATCACTTAAGAGATCGATTTATCAATAATGAATTATTAGCAGTCATGGAATCAATAAACAGAATTTACTGTGCATTTTCTTCCTCTTGTTAAGCAGGGGTAACTCAAGAAATTACAGTTCTGATATTGCTTCATTTACAGACAGCAGCAGGTAGCATGTGAGTAGGCTGCAGGCTGAATAATAATAATAATAAAAAAAAAAAAAGATTTTTTTCATGCTTAATGTTAGGTTAATGTCATCAGATTTTTTCACACTAAAGCAACTTTTATGAATGAAAAAAGGAAGAATACTCAAACAGACTGCTGAAAAACAGACGCAAGCTGAAATTTGGCACCACAAACAACTATGAGCTCTGATGAGAAAATAAAACACAGCATTAGTGCTAATGTGTGTTTTAAAGCCTGAACAAATGGATGTTCTACTTACATAAATACCAGGTTTTGTTCAGCCAAGCGTATCAAGGATGCCAACAATTAGGAATGATTAACAAGAACTGTCAACGGCTCAGTGAAGAACACTGATATTTGATTTTAAAATGCTATAAACTGCATCATCTTCACAACGAAGACGATTTTTGTGTTTGCACTGTGAATCATGACCATTCCAATATGGCGGATGCACACATTTTCTCAATGCAACAAACTTTGATTCTGTGAAAAAGGCCCTGAGCTTTGTCGCCTCTCTCTGGTATGTAAGCTGTCCTAGGTTTTACTAAATATTACTGTAAAATGTCTGTGTATTTACATAAATATCAATATGAATTCACAATCTTTCCTCAATTTATTTTTTAAATTACTTAATTACTTAGTTACTATTCCAGCCTTAATTTTTATCTATGGACTGCAGTCTTTCATTTTATGGACTCTTTAATCTAATGATCTTCCACCGGTAACTCCATATTGGTTTATTCATGGTGAAACATAAATAAAGAGTAGCTGATAGGATATGACAGGACCATCATCTTGCACAAAGATGTCCCAAAATGACCTTTCTTGATTGTTCCCCCCTCATTATGGGGAAATAACAATGTAGCATGCTCACTTTTCGTCTAAACGTCGTCTCTCTTCTTCACACTTTTCAAGACATGTCTGGCGCTCCTGTAACTCGCCGAGCAAAGATGTGACCTGAGCCCTCAGTGCATCAATGTCCTTAGTCAGCTGCAAAAAAGAAAATTGAAATAAGCAAAACTTTACTGTTGTGTGGAGTACAACAGCAGACATAAAACAAAATTGTTGTTCAAGAGTATGCATGTGTGTGTTTGTTTACCTGAATACAATCCTTTTCTTTCTGTTTGAGTACAGCCTCAATTCTGTCCCTTTGAATTGAATTCTGCTCCAGAACATTCAGTTTTTCCTGAAGCTCTCTATACCTAGACCACAGAAAATAAAGGGCACATACATCAGCAACAATACCGCCCACTTCTGTTTTTAGGAGTACATCTTCCGCATTTAAATAAAATCCATGCTGTGAGGGGGCCACTGATGATTCCACAAGGGGAAGGACGTACATGCGCACATATAGCGAAACATGGCTCCCCTCACCTGCCTTGTGTAGCCTGAAGCTGCTCTGTTAGTTTAGCCAGGTGTGAGCTAAGCAGATACATGAAGCAGGAGGTTACAGAGAACTTAAATTAGTCACAGTCAGCAGTAAAGATACCATACATTAACACTGAACTAGAGTAAAGAAAGGAGAATAAATAAAAACACACAAGCAGTTAGTACAGAGTTATTTTATTACAGAAAGTCCTACAATTAGTTACTTAGTTATTAGTTACTACAGTAAGTCCTGAATGTCCTGCTAAGTGTATAGAGCAAAGGTCAAAAAAGACAGACCGGACAATACCTTTCTGGAGAGACTGTAAAAGCATTCGTGTTTGGAACAGTCTCCTCTGTTACAACACCACTCTGCTACAAAAAACACAAACACAAGTTTTCAAATGTATGAAGCAAAAAGAACCCACTTTAAATACCCACTCCCAAGCTTTTAGATACACTACATGACCATCGCATCTATATAAACCTATACAAGGTTTCACTCCTATGAGAAGGGTTAACAAAAGGCAGATTTTATAGTGTGTCCGTGGGAGTATGCTCCCCTTCAGTCAAAAGAGCATTTATGAGGCCAGACATTGATGTTGGAGGGTGAGGCCTGGCACATAGCTGACCTCTCAATTTACATGTGCAGTTGGTTTAAAGTTAGAGCTATGTACAGGTAACTCGTCCAGTCTTCATAGCCCTTGCTATGTGCACAGGGACACAGTCACACTGCAACAGAAAAGGGTCTTTCCCAAACTGTTAGAAAAAGCTGGCAACATATAATTGCCAAACAGGGTGTCAACAAAGGGCCGATGTGGCTGCAGGTTTTCATTCCAGGCAGCACATCTGACTCCACTTGATCTCAGTCTTCAAACAGTTGTTGAAGTGTGTTCCTGCTTGTTTCAGGCTTGTTATAAAAAAAACACAGGCTCTTTATAAATAAGACTGATCACCTACAAATGACTTGTGTACTGTAGCAAGCATAAAACGGGCCAAAGCGTAAAAACAGTTCCATGATGCATCATACAAGAGATAACACTTCTACAGTTGTGATGAATCCAGTAGTGCCAGATATTGCACCACTTCACCACTTTTGCACTGTGTATAGTGATCTTATGCTTGTGTGAGTTCTTGTTCTGATGTTTTTTTTCAGCTGCAGTTTGTGAGTGATGCAACAGGGAATGGATGATTTTAATGCACTACATGCTGCAGCATCTGGTGGCCCTGCTCTGCAAGTCTGTGTGGTCTACCACTTCACGGCTGAACTGTTGTTGTCCTAGATGTATCCACGTCACAATAACAGCACTTAAAGTTGTCCAGGATAGATCTAGCAGAGCTGAACTTTCACAAACTGTCATATGGCAAAAGTAAAATGCTATAACAGAACCAGAATCGGATTTATAGGCCAAGTATGTGAGCGAGCACATACAAGGAATTAGATAACACAGATGGTGCTATCTAATTCAGTGTTTAAAGTCACTGAGCTTCTCAGTAATTCTGCAAGCAAAAGCAGTACTGTAAAAGCCAGCACTCCAACGGCCATATGGGAGTAACAGATATATAAACAATAAGAATACTGAGTGAAAGATCAAAGTCTAGAATAAACAATGGGTGAGGTCAAATTGTTGGTGGCTGTTTTGACCTAGTGTATGTAATCAAGATGATTACCTGCGTGAACTGAGTCAGTTTGACGCGTAGCTGTTCCACAGTTGTCAGGAGACCTTCTTTTTCTTTTTCACTCTCTGTTTTCTCCTTTTCCAGTTCCTCATTCTTCCTTCTCAGCTCTTTCATCGCTTCCTCCATCTTCTCTTTATGACTTTTGAGAAGCCTCAGGAACTCATTAGAACCTTCACTGGGCTGCGCAACACAAAAAACACAA
>JBBPDE010000134.1:18288719-18300689 GCA_037974605.1 Nannopetersius ansorgii
ATATCTTATGTCTTAATTGAAATTACTACAGTAACTTCTTCACTTCTGTTACAGCAATACAGGCAGATACACTTGGACACACATCACCTTAATCATGAGGCAGATTTGATGACAGATTATACTGTTAGTAAAGCATTTTTGACTAAATCTAATGTAGCCAGTTGAATCTCAATCAATAATAAAGACCTGAAATAAAGACTCAATCAAATAAAAACCCAAAAGCATTCCAGAATCGACATAATTCATTATTTATTGTGATAATATTGAATTTCATATGACAACACTTCTGCTGACATCATGTAACTGAGAAGCACGGTTTTAGGAGGATGTATCAGTGAGTAGCAGAAGAAGGGGGTGAGTGGTGAGGTGTGTGTGTGTGTGTCTGTATTAGGGCTTAACAGGAAGTGAGTGTGCCATAATTCTTCCTGTGACTGCACCTATTCACAGTTTGGTCAGTTCTTGCAGTCTGTTCTCCCCTCCCACCTTCCTTTCCCCTCTCTCCTTCTCTCTCTCTCTCTCTATAGCTACTCCTGAGCTGTGGGTGTGTCTGGAGACACTTATCTTCACAGTTGTCTGCCAGGCTTTCATTTGTGACAGAGAAAATCATGACTCATGGGGGGAGAAAGGTGGCTACTGAGCTGCACTTATTTTGGTCGTCCCACCTGTTCCCAAACTAAATGTCTTCCCATGTTTATGTATGTGCATGTGCCCATGCGTGTTCACTTATTTCACCGAGGTGCAAGGATCTCTGATGTGAAAATGGCATGTCACATATTCACATATGAGTCAGGCAAAACAAAATGACACTAATGTATGAAGTTGGTATAAGAACCAATTTTTGGTGGGTTTTTAATTAGGGCACAGTTTTTCCAGAACCAGAGCCAAGGTCATAAATGCATATTCCAATGGATAAGCCATGTCGGTATTCCCTCATGAGGCTGGACTCTTTAACGTTTCCATTCATGGAAACATAAGTCACATAATGAGACTGCTGCTATCTTTTCTCTGCCTGCTTAATGGAGTCAGGGAATTTTTTTTTTTAATCATGTGTCCTCTCTTAGAGAATAAGAATAAAATATAGCAAAACCTCAAATATAGCAAAAATAAAGGAAGAACTACTGATCTTTAACCAACCTGTAAACTTAACAATGATCATTTAAAAAATAACATTAAAAAATTTCAAAATATATAGTCTTCTTTTTCTGGTCGATGGGCAGAAATTTAAGTTTCATTTTCTTACTCGGTTGCCATAAATCTAGCAGAAGACAAGAAACCTGCATTTACAGCCGCGTTCTTACTTCTCGGGCCACAGGCGACACTCTTAGTGCGGCGATGAAACACAGGGCTGGCTTTCTGAGCCCTTACACACTCCGTCCAGCAGAAACCAACGAGTCTCCATGGCAACACGACGGAGCACTACAGCGAACGAGCTCAGCCAATGCACTGGACATCACTGCAATGAATGAAGATTAGAATGGGGCACTAATAAATCACTGAAAGTGAGCCTGCTTTACCAAGCCCTTTAGTTTACATTAAATTCATAAACACAAACAAAACCCGTAACATCGCCCGTGATTGGTTACTGCGACATGGTCAATCCCTGGCTGTGTTACTGGCACCACATGGACCAAAAATATCTTCATAAACCAAAGGTTTGGCTGTCTGAGGCTTCAAGAACATCATGTTACGTTTGGAAAAATATATTCATTTTCTGCAATAAGATTTCTATTTCCCTTCCCTTCCTCTCATTTCTCTGCCTTCTTTCCTTCCCTCTGCCATCAGTCCTGCTGGTCGGGAGGCTTGAAGAGGCTTCGACCACGCAGGCTAAAGGTTGGCCCCTTCTTAACTGACTGGCGGGTAGCACCAGTAGAGACTGTGGGAGTGGAAGAAGACGGCGGCGGGGAAAGCGAGGGAGAGGCCGAACCCTCTTGAGGAGGCTGCCTGGACAGGAGCTCCTTAAAGACTGAATTCATCTGCCGACTGATCTCCTGCAAATGGCAGGAGGGAGGGAGAGAGAGAGGAACAGAGAGAGGGAGAGAGAAAAAGAAAGACAAAGAGATTATACTAACCACAGCACATGCCTCACATCATATTGACACTGTCGTTACTGAATTATAGTCCTAAGAATTTTAAGCAGCTTAATAAATTGTAACTGAAATAAGTGTTTTTGCAAATGTATGAAATAAAGAACTGTGAAATGCAGTGCAGTGGTTTCCATCCGTGATGGTGGTGGATTCCTACCCTGCACCTTCATACTTCATTCTTGAAATAATGCACAAATTCACTATATAGTGCTGTTTGGTGGGTCTGCAACACTACATATTCACTTGGTTATCCAGCGTCCCCATCTTTGCTGCCGTAACAGCCTCTACTCTCACGGGAAGGCTTTATACTAGATGATAATCGCTGTGAGGATTTGATTGCATTCAGCCACAAAAGCATTTGTGAGGACAGGTACTGATTTGGCATCATAAACGGCCTTCCATATTTTTGAAAATGCCAGACAACAATGGAGTCATACCTTGTCAACGTGCACCGCTGGTCTTTCAGGTAGTACACCAATGGGCCTCAGACTGTCCAGAGTGTGCCTGCGTTCCTGCGGACTGAGGAAGTCAATCAGTCAGTTGTTTGTTTTCTCTTTAAACTTAAATGACTATCAGTTCATTTGTTAGCTTCCTGAGGGTATTTTGTAGGGGTGACTAATTCTCCTACCCAGTGATTTGGCGGGCAGCGCCAGGTGACTGAGGCGGCAGGATAAGTCGTCCTTCAGGAACCTGCAGAGTGAGCTTCCGAACTGGACTCCCACTTCCGCTGCACCCCCCTCCCGTAACCCCTCCTCCACCTCCACTACCAGTCCTCTGCCTCCCTGGCAGAGACGCGCTGTCACTGTTGACCCGCATGCTGAGGGTGGTGAGCATTAAGGTTAATGGTTACCTCTCAATTCTTAAAACAGCTAACACCTATTGTTATTATACTTTCTGACATACCGAGTGCTGTGTTCAGACATTTGCTGCTCCTCTGTGACTAGATTTCCTGTGCTGCCGCCCCGGCCATCCTCTCTCTTCGCCCGATCCTGCTTTCTCTCCGCTCTGAAGTTACAGGAGTACAGAGGTGGGGGTTACTGAAAATGATTCTGGTTCAGGAACTGACAAAATGTCAGTGAGTCTGAGTGAAAACTTGAGGCTGTTAAATAAAAAGGAATAAATATAAAGCATTGTATGTTACTACATGTCAAATGCTTGGGCATAAACACATTCTTACCCTTCAGACACACTGATGTACTTATGAGGGATGAGGCCTTTGACTCCTCCCACTTCTCCTCTCCACCAGTCAGAGGAGGCCTTGCTGTGCAGTAGGACATGGTCCCCCTGCTTGAATGACAGCTCGGCTGGAGACCGTGCAACATAATCAAACATAGCCACAGCCTCCCACTCTACACTCACACACACGCAAACAGACATGTACAAACACACATACACACTCACACACACACACACACACACAAGAGAAACAACACAACCCACGGCGTGGTGCATGGCCACAACACACATGATGGGAAATGTGGTACACACAACATGAAGCACACAGGCAACAGTACAGAAACAACAGAGAATACACACATACACAGAGATGAGCATTTATGACAACACACAGATGCTAAATAATTAATGTTGTATTTTATGAATGGCATCCCTTTATCATTTGCATCTAAAGTGTATGTGGTATAATGTTCTCACCATCCTCACTCGGAACATGTTCCGCATCTCCTTCACCTTCCTCTGTAATGGGTTCACTGGGGGCAAAAGGGCAGATATTAACATTAACCTCCTGAACTCTAAGGGCCATTTCCTAGTCTTGGATAAAACTGAAATGCCAAAGATGAATCATCATTGAAAATCCCTTTGTAGTCTAGGCTTTCGGGTCTGGGAAATAGCCCAAAGGGCATGTGGGTTCAGTTCTTTACACTTATAACCTTACAACACGAATATATTATGATTGACTGAATCATAAGCCTATGGTTCAAGGGGTTAAAAAGATCAGTGGCAGGTGGTCTCACCAGTATTCCTGCTCCAGAGTCATGCACTTCTCGTAGACGGGTCCCGGGAGTTCGCCAGGACCAGGGAAGATGCTCTCGTGCTGGAGGATCAGTGTTTTGACCAGTGCATTGATCTGGGGTTGCAGGGTCACTGCATCGTCCGACTCTGCCCCTCTCAGCAGACTGGGCCCGAAGCACACTGCCAGGTTATAGGGCTGCATCATGTTCTCATCACTGTACTGAGAAACACTGCACACACAAAACACACACATTTGTTTTTGTGCTGTAGAAAGTGAGGTCACATAGACTAAAGTATTGGGACGCCTGATCATAAAAAGAACTGAATGATATAGCATTCAGATACATTGACTTTAATATGGAGTTCATCCACCCTTTGCAGCTATAACAGCCTCCACTCTTCTTGGAAGGCTTTTCGAAAGATTTTGGAGTTTCTGTGGGAATTTGTGCTCATTCATATTTCAGACACTGGAATTCCAGCTGTTCCAGTTCATCCCAAAGGTGTTAGATGGGGTTGAGGTCAGGGCTCTGTAAGGACCAGTCAAGTTCTTCCACACTGAAATCATTCAGTCATGTCTTTATGGATGTCTGCTTTGTGCACTGGGACACAGTCATACTGGAATAGTAAAGGTTCTTCTCCAAACTGTGTCCGCAAAGTTGAAAGCATGGCGTTGTCCAAAATCTCTTGGTATAATGAAGCATTAAGATTGTCCTTCACTGGAAGTAAATGGACAAAAACCCTGGAAAACATGGCATGTCCCAATACTTTTGTCTATGTAGTGTATGTGTCCTATATATAATTAGAATGTTATAAGCCTAACCCTTACTGTAACCCCAGTAACGAACAAAAACTCCAAATGTAAGTCAGTTTATATTATGGTACATGTTTATACCTAATGTGGAGTATTTCTGGTGTCAAGTGCTTGCAGTTGCTGCCATATTGAAACAATTGTTCAACATACAGGAGAATGCCAGCTCTACTCACTGATGGAGGAAGGCAAAGAGATAGCGCATCACTATGATGATGGGTCTGGGGAAGGATGAGACCACTGTCTTTATCTGAGCCGCTCTCTCTGTCACGTTCTCAATCTCTATTGCAGAAACACAGAGAGAAGATTGTGGATAAAAATTAAAAGAGAGTCTCTGTCATTCTTAAACCTCATATTAACTTCAAAGAAGGAAAGACATTCTTAACCTGTAAGTTTAAATAGCAAGATTTTATTGCAACTCATTTGGGATCATTTCTATTGGTCAGTTCCTCATGAAATGTTGACATGATGTAAAGCACACCTGGAATTTTCAGCGTGCAAAACTGATTTTGATACGATAGTCAATATAACATGCCAATTAGGTTAGATCTGGCTTTCCTCACAAATCTACCTCCAGGTTCAAAGCTTATTATGAGATTTTACAACTGCAGAAGCTAAAGTGTACCAGATAGAACAGATGTTCACTGAACACTTGGTGCTTGAAAGAAATACACACACTCAGTTACTTTCACCAGGATAGCAAAACACTACTAGAACTACGTCAAAGGTCATTGTTTGTTTTCTCTTGAATTATGTTTTCAGAGCTGTATATACAATCAGAGCTTAATGTGCCACAAAAACACTGTTTATAGTTCATCTACCATTATCTATAGTAGTAAGGTGACCATATATAAGTAGTGTAATGTCAACACTGGTTGTTTATGTGCACAATATAGCTATGAAAGAAGAGAAAAGCATGCTTTTTCATGCCGACTGTCATAAAAACACATTCCCACCAGCAGCAAACCGATTCAGCGATAACTTTTAATCGGAGACTTTTAAAGAACCAGAGCTGGGCTGTTTGGTGTGCATCACAGTTCAAATAGAGGTTTAACATTTGTCAGAACGGGCTGTACCAACCAAAATGTTTGGCTCACATGTGTGTTCCACCCTTTTGTCAGTCTTACTTGGCCTGAAGCAATTAGTCAAATGCAATTAACATTAGATGTTATCTGCATTTGGCTCCATGCCTTGAATGCCATCAAGTGCCAAATCTAGTGTCAGCCTGACCTCCTTACCATACTTCATGCTGCACCACACTGGCGCCACACCAAGCACTGATTCTGCTTTGTGGGTGCTATCTAAGACATTCAGAGTTAGTTTGTTTGTGCCTGATGCTTGCTACTTGGCCGAAACCGCAACAGCTCCATCTCTGGCAATTCCGAACCCTTTCGATAAAGTCAATAAAGCGTGCAAATGATCATCGATCAAGGTTTAAAAGGTGCATCAGCAACACATTAAAGCATTAATGCCCTACTAATGCCCTATTATTCACACACGCAAAAAAACACACCCACAAAAGTGCATGAAAGGCATCTTACGGACACACTCCATGAGCTGATTGAAGCTTTCCTCTGGGAAAAGAGGCTTCTCCAGGCCTCTGAAGTACAGCTTTAGAACTCCTGCTACTGAATCAATGTCACACTCGCTGTCTGTCAAAGGGTCTTCTCCTGAGAAAAAGACACATATGGCTCACTGGATATTATACACTGTGTGTCTACAGCAGCTGTGATGTGTTCACTTGTTTCGAGTGCAGCACACATGTGGCATTGGGATTACATAATAAATGCATGAACGTACCTCTTTCAAAAGCGTCTCTGATATGATTGACTTCACTTTGAGAACCTGGCACTCGGAAAATCCCCTCATGATGCAGACCTGAAAACAAACGTATTTAAATACACAATAGTACGCAAAAGAACATCATCTGCTTCATTACATACTATAAAGGGGAACAGATGTAAATGTGGTATTTTTGACGTATTTTCGTGCACAGTTTCTAAGTATGTGCTGAGGAAAAAGCCCTAATGAAATGTGCAAATGTAAAGGGGAACAAACTTAATTAGGGCTTTTTTCAGCATGGAAACAGAAAGTGTGCACTAAAATCTGCCAAGAATTTAAGCTTGTTCCCCTTTACATTTCCTTTTCAACCAATATGTCAAATTCAGCAAATAAACAATAACAAATTCAAATGTGACCTATGTTTTGATGGCTCATCAGCGACACAGGCATGGTGTGTTTGTGTACATTGTGTACCTATTGGCCCATTTATTAGCTACACCCACTTTGTTATTCACGCAAAAGAAGAATAATAGAGTCCGCCAAACCTTTATATTTCATTTTTCCAAACCACTTAAATAAAAGTGTGCAAAGCGCATGTGCCCGTCAGGAGCCGCCTACTTATTGTATTTATTCTTGTCCAGGTGATCAGGATTCACATTAACACAAAACAGCCTAAATTGCAGGAGAAATTCCTGTACATTTTTTCTTAGTCATCTGCAAACCCTTCACCTGTAGTCACTTTCTGACCACTGTTTGTTAAGTGGATTACTTTCAGCCATACAGCGATGCAAAATTCCTGGGAACACAGATGTGTCTAATACTTAGGTATCAATACAAAACATTACCATACCACTACTACACTATATGGACAAAAGTATTGGGACAGCTTAATTCAGCCCCAACCCTGAATAAAGCGGTATGCCCCAATACTTTTGTCCAAGCAGTGCATGTTCGTATCGCGGATGTATTGATAATAGTCCACCACCCAACAAATATCCGGTCAGTAATGGTCCTTTGGTGATTGTATTGGTGGAAGGGGGGGCAGGTTACAGTCAGTAACAGTGAACCAACAGAGTGCACCTTTATGGAGGATGTTGCTAATAAAATGACAGTAAGTTTAGTTACCACAAACGGGCAAATTAATGTACAATATGCTTAAGTACAGGCTCACCATGGAGGTTGATGAAGCGAATACAGCTTTCCACCACCAGGGGGATCTGCTGACCAGAGCTCTGCCACCGGAAGAGAAAGAGAGAGATCATGAGAAATGAGTTGCCATAGATGAAGATGCTAACAAAGAGAAAACAGCCCACCCATGACAACAGGCAAGTATTTTCAGTGTAAGACACAAAAACAGAAATGGCATGCACACTACAAACCAACAGTATGGAAGCGTGTGTGGATTACAAAAATGTTTATATCTCCTTTAACCAAAGACATTTTTCCAAATGTAAAATCAGTTTGCAAGCATTACTGAGATCCATTTTATTTGTTTCTTTCATTTTCACAGCTCATTCTGTGTCCTAAACCACTGCGACCTTAATGAAGTCCTTGCCACCTTAATGAAGAGCTGGATGTGGTCTGAGCTGACAGAGGGATGTTTTATGGATGTATTTATGGAAACGGTTTTGGATCTGTGTGTGTTAGCAAATTGATTCCTTTAAGTTTCTTAATTGACCAGTTTTAACACTTTACATAAACCCAGTTTTAGATATGATACAGACATGCTATAGATATAGATGTGAGAAATAAAATGCAGGACAATCAAAACTTAAGTTAAAATTAAGTTAAGTGCACCATCAGACATTTGGCCATAATGATTTGTTCTGTATTAATAAGCACATCACTAAGTGTTTTCTTGTTCATTTGCTAAGGCTCCCAAGGGTTTGGCCTGTAGTGTATGTGGTAAGAGATTGTCTGTTTAGCTTTTAGAGCAGGTGAGATTAAAATTAGGATTGGAAAATAGCGTGTGCAGACTGAGCCAAAGCAGAGACAGCAGTACCTGAGTCCTAGACATCCGCCTCCTTCTCCTGCACACCCAGCAGGCCAAGCAGACACAGGAAGGAGAGAGAGAGAGAGAGAGAGAGGGAGAGGGAGAGGGAGAGAGAGAGGGAGAGAGAAAGGGAGAGAGAAAGGGAGAGAGAGAGAGAGAGAGAGAGAGAGAGAGAGGGAGGGAGAGAGAAAGGGAGAGAGAAAGGGAGAGAGAGAGAGAGAGAGGGGGAGAGAGAGAGAGGGAGAGAGAGAGAACGGAAAAAACAGAAAGTATGGCATGGCCAGGAGGAGGTGCAAAACACACAGAGAGAAAGAACCACAGAGGTAACCAAAAACAAACACAAAAAGCAACAAGAAAGAGGAAAGAAATAAAGCAGAAGGAGAAGAGGGAATAAAACAAACAATCAAAAGGTCAGAGCAATAGAGCAATAGAGCAAGGCTGTAGATCTGGTAGTTTTTACTTAGTGGGCCATGAGAGTCACATTAATGCATCTACCCAAAACGGCAGAGGACATCACAGCTTCAGCTCTCGCAGCAATACACTGTCAGCATGGCTCAGAGCAAACTTCATGTTTTTTTTTTCAACTTTAATCTAATATCCATCCACTCAGCCAGAAAAATGTGCAATTTGGAGTCAAGAGGCTGTCCACACTGATAACTCACTTAAAGACACTGAGTGCGTTGGCAAATAGCTCCGTGGTTCTGGCAGCATTATACAGCACTCTGTGGTGTAACAAGAGTGAACGTCCCATACATTACAGTTCTCTTGAGATAGAAGCCGACTGGCCAGGCCTATTACACCGTGTAGCTGTTATGCATTTTGACTTTCTGCTACTATTAACAATGAATAACTCAAGCAATGGTTCAGCCAAATCAAATTTACACAATTTCCCCTCACTCCAAATGCAGCCAGTCAATTCGACCCACGCATGCCAGTCTATTTAAGAATGACAGATTGGGTCAAGTGTGATGATTTGGTCATGCAGTTTTCATCATCCTAACTACTGACCACTACTTGTTAGCTACATTCGTGTCATAGCTCCAGTGCAAAACTAACTAACCAATAGGTTTAAGTTCATCAAGTACATCTGGAGCAGGAGGAAATTGTGCAAACGTGGCCAAATCATTGCTTTAAGAGAGACAGCAAGAGTCAGAGAGACAGAAAGAGGACGAGGGGGAGAGGAGGGGACCGTGAAAAAGCGATGCGGATGAAACGAGGGCCAGATGGCAGTTGTGCTGAGCTGAGCCGGGGCTCTATCTCCCAAGCACCCAGAGGCTCAGAGCGGGCCGCTCCCAGAAACCTGCAGGGCTACTGAGGACATGCACGCTGTGCCAGGGCCAGCCAAGGCACCAGAGTTGGAGTCCACACGCAAACGGCAGAGCGAGCGAATGGGAGCCATGTGCTACGAGTTTCGCTTCATTTCACGTGGCACAGAAAAAAGCCCTGAAACCACTTTTCTAGCCCCAGCTAAGACGTTTGGCAAATGGAGATGGCAGCTGTGCAAATGACTGACCCCAGATGAAAGTCTACGGGAGACAGAATCGTGCTAAAGACAGACAGCAGCAGAGGATGTGCAGTCTCGAAAGGGAACACCACGTTATCAGGCTTGTTTTTGTGATTAACATGTTTTAAAATGAAAATGCCATGTTATCAGGAGTATTTTAGCATGTTATCAGGGGTGTTAGGGATTCGAAAGGAAATGCCATAACATAACAGGAACTTTGTGATTAGCATGTTCAAAGTTAGCATGAAAAGGAAATGACAACACAACCCAAACCACTTATGTTTTATCTTACATATATTGTTGAAACTAAATAATGTGACATCCACACTGCAAGCATTGCTGAAATGATGTTGCATGAAATTCTATGGTGAAACCCTGTTATATAACACTGGCTGCTCATAATTTCGGATGCTGAACAACTTCACCAGCACACTGTTGACGTAGCCAGTCATGTAATGTCAATTAGCATGCAGCGATGTTAGCTTGAACTGAGCTATTTTGTATTTTGGTTTCTTAATTACCTTAAAAACAAAGTAATATTTTTGAATGACAGCCTGACATGTGCTAAAAACACTTGCAGGGAAGGAGCTATTGTGGGGGAGGGGAAATAAATTAAATTAAAAAAGCACTAAAATTGTATAAAATAATTACCTAGAGGCAAAAATGTTAGTAATAATTGCTCTCGAGTAACTGAAATAAATGTGAGTATTTTTTTGTAATGTTTTCCAGTCATGAGCAGCACCAGACTGGGACGATAAATGACCAAAAGTGTTGGATGTGGTGGCCTTTAATGTATTATAAAGAGAAGATCTAATGCTATACTATTGTGGGCATTCAGAGGCAGTGCATCAACCTTTTGGAGTACAAAAGGAGCTCTGAACATTAGAATAAGAGCAGGTGTGAGGGAGGAACAATTACTATATAAAAGAACATGTGCCTGAACACCTGACTGCAGTGTAGCTATGAGGAAAGAGAAAGACAGAGAATCTGGCACCATTCAGAGATAAATTGTCCATATGGGAGAAACTGCAGGGTTTGAATCCATTTTTGAATGTTTTTCATTTTTGTTACCTTTAGTCCTGATCACAGCATTTTGTTTAGCATAGCATAGCATATGTAGTACTAAGCATTTTCGGAGTATGCCTGAAGAGTTTTATTTTGACGTATAATATCTTTGACACGCTATATTTTATATTGTTTTTGCCTTTGTTTCTCTCTGTGCTTGTGCAGTCATAGCATAAGCACTTTCAATGAGGTTTTTGATTCTGAGAAAACCAGTTTAGACCTGGAGTTGCTAATGCAGACATAATGTAGAAAGGTGACGTGACTTTAGATAGTTTCGGATGGGGGTTGTGAGCTGGCTGCCCTATTAAGATGTGGAAGTGAAAATGAAATTACGGGAAATTACGGGATTTTTTATGCCTGCTGGTGCACACTGAATAAAAGAAACACGATTTATGGAGGGCAAAAGTCATTGATTTTTTTTCTTCTTCTAAATTGGCCAACAAGGTAACAAAAGAAAATCTGGATTTCAGTCTAACTTTGGAGGACAAGATGTGCTCAAAATAGCTTCAGAAGTAGAGGGGCTGTAATAACAGCATGGCGCAGAGATGAGATGGACACGGTATGAATAAGGACACAGAGTTGCATAAGTACAGCACTGCAGTGCCACATTTCTCCAGAGTTGCACGAGGGACAGGCCTGATTAGTCATGAGAGGTCATCATTAGACAGTCTCTTTCTCTCTCTCTCTCTCAGACACACACACACACACACACACACACACACACACACACACACACACACACACACACACACACACACACACA
>JBBPDE010000134.1:18352441-18374386 GCA_037974605.1 Nannopetersius ansorgii
TTCTAACCAGCTCACAAAATAGCAACTACTTTTTGGAAAAAAATTAATCTTGATACTTTTTACTGCTTTCTTGTTTGCTTGCATTTATTCTAATGTTCTCTTGTGTTTTTGCTGGCAGAAACAGACCCAATGCTGAGATAAATGGTTTCAAACAATTGGCACAGGTGCCTAAAACTTTTGCACAGTACTGTGTGTATATATATATATATATATATATATGAGAGAGAGAGAGGTTATAGAAATGTCCACCTGTAACATTTCTGTAAAAGAAAAACAGCAGGTGCAGATTATTTTTTTTAACAAATAAATCCAATGCCTGATTGGAAATGGGTAAATGTTTATTAGTCAGTGCAGCACAAGTCATTTTCAGTTAAGGTTTAATCAGTCAAAAATCAAGCAAAACAACAAAACCTTGGCAATGCCAAGTATATGAAACTACATATCCTTACCGATAAATCAGGACAACTCATTAACATTCATAAATGATAACTTATTAAAGTTATGGAAGAATGGGTAAGTCCTTTTTTAAAAATTTCTTTCGATTTATTGTGAATTTTTCCTGCAATGAAAAGGGCCGCTTGTGTTTTCAGATCACATAAAAAGACAAAAATGGAGATAAATGTTTTGTCCTGACAGCGATGAGGATGTGGGCTTTATGCATGACGGTATATGTCAGCATACTGTCCGGCCCCTGGTCTTTAGCAAGTCATAATCCATAAATAAAAGTGTGCTCTTCACTTTTAGAGATTAGCATGTGCTGACATGGGACTCATTTTTCACCGCCCTCCGGCTTCAGCACCCATTTTGATCCCCATTTATATTCAGTTCATTTTCACATGCCTGCAATGTCACATTACAACCAGTTAAAGACATTTTGACCCACTTGACTCCTGAAAAGCCCCATGACAATTGGAACAGCCCCTTGCGGCACGGTGATGCAGAAATCATACTGACTGTTGTTATTTTTTTGTATAGTTTTAGGGAAAACTGTCCTGCCTGTCTTTCCAGCAATATTTGCAGAAGCGGGATATCAATATTACATGGTGTGAAATTAAGCTTTACAGTCATAAACATTTAAATAAGTAAAAAAACAGCAAAACAGATAACAGCTCTTGCTTTATCTAACCACTGAGCTTATGTTAGAAGATCATGCTATCTTCATCAGGGCCCAGCGGTGATCTGATGAATAATTAATGCATTTTTCATTATTTAATCCTAATATCCCAACTTGTATGTGGTTGTTTATTATTTAAATGAAGAGGTTTAGGCAGTTAAATGTGTAAAATGTGTTAGGATGAGTTTGTGATCTCCATGTTGCAATTGCAGTAGCAGCAGCAGTGGAGTTTTAAAAATAACCCGCTTACAGAAGAGCCCTGCAGAGATAAAAATGCCGTTTGCCTTTTCTGACGGCGCAGAGCTGCTGCGCGCTCACAACCAATGAGCGAGAGCAAACACAGGGACACACTGGGATTTCTGACATATCTCCCCAACTCTGACCTTGAGCGAGACAATAAAAGGGGACCAGGCCCTGTGCCTTGGGCCAACCCATCGAGAGCTTTCAGAGGTTAGTACTCCAGTGCATGTGTGCTCCACTGCCATTGTGTTCATAAATATTTTCAACAATTCCAAGTTATTAGATTAGTTGTTGCTCAATTGTTCGAAGAATTTATAGAACTTATTATTTAAAGGTCATTCACACATGAGAATTTAAAATATGTTGTTTTTTGTTCGTTTAAGTGTTTGGAGTGGAATTACATCTGAATCCTTGCAGGTGTGTGAGAGCTGGTCCGGGACCCAGAGAATTAACCATGTCCCGCTTTATGGAACTGAAGGAGTTTGGAGAGGCGGCTCAGTATCTCCGCAAAACCAACCTGGAGCAACTGGCTGCGCAGGCCCACGCCTTTGACGGTACTGTCCGCTGCACTCTATGGCTACCAGACCTCAGAGTTTG
The DNA here is from genome assembly GCA_037974605.1 of Nannopetersius ansorgii. NCBI lineage: Eukaryota > Metazoa > Chordata > Actinopteri > Characiformes > Alestidae > Nannopetersius > Nannopetersius ansorgii. Next base: position 18,354,393 of record JBBPDE010000134.1, read on the forward strand.
GGACTCCGTCTGGATACCTTCAGATTTTTAATTCTGACGAATTTAAGTGCTGCACCAGTGCTGCCTCAAATGTGCTAGATAAAAGTCGAATTTGAAAGACAGTTGCATTTTACCATGCTAATTATATTGAAACAGTTTCTCTTTCATGGATAAAAAAGAGTATTTTCCACTTGAGTCATGGCTTGCCCTTCTGAAGTATAACGTTAGCATAGGACACTGTATGTCAGAAACTCTTTCTCTCTTTATTTCTCTTTCTGGAGACCAACAAGGATGGGAGAAAATTGACAGTGTTATTTGGTTCACTTCTGTGTGCAGGAAAAAAACGAATATGGATCCCAGACGAAAAGGAAGCTTACATTGAAGTAGAGGTTAAAGACTTAGATGGGGACAAAGCCACCGTGGAAACCAAAGATGGAAGGGTTGGTAAATAAAGAAAGACACTGCATTAATAAATAAAGCATGTGAACTACAAGTGCTAGGTGACCATGTGGTAGCTTAATGTCTTACAGACGTTGTTTTAGGAATAAATGTTGTTTTAGAAATGTTGTTTAAGAAACAAATATCACAGCATTAGTGACCAGCATTAAGTATAAGATAAGATAAACCTTCATTAGTCTCACAAATAAAGCTCAATTGCAAATTTGCAATGAATCCCTTGTAACTGTTTTGCTCCATTCAGATTTTAACAGTGAAAGAGGATGACATCCAGCAAATGAACCCGCCAAAATTTGATATGATAGAGGACATGGCCATGCTGACCCACCTCAATGAAGCCTCGGTCCTATTCAACCTTAAGCGCCGCTACAGCTTCTGGATGATTTATGTGAGTCTGGCTTAACTCATAGTGCTAGATCTTATAATTTCACTGCTTAAAATCATAACTTTAATTCTTTTTTATTCTAAACTCTGTAAACTGGGGCCTATATGCTATGATTCCTCACTTTTATAACTACATAGCCTACTTATCAGTTCACAGAACGTATATGTAGCTAATTTTATGAAGTATAAATGAACAATAATACACCTGCAGTTTGGTAAAGTAAAGAAAATCGTGATCTGACCTTTGTTCTCCCCCACAGACGTACTCAGGGCTGTTCTGTGTGACAGTGAATCCCTACAAATGGCTCCCAGTCTATGCAGCCGAAGTGGTGGCTGCCTATAAGGGGAAGCGGCGATCGGACGCTCCACCACACATCTACTCCATCGCTGACAATGCTTACAATGACATGCTGAAAAGTAAGCATATGTCCACGAAATCACCTTTTCAGTGAATTTCACAATGATCCAAATGTTCGAATGCGTGGGTATTTGCTGATTTATTTTTTTTATTTGACCACAGATCGTGAAAACCAGTCCATGCTTATCACGTAAGTCAGTCCTATCTTGAATGTCTGCTCTACACACTAAGTTTAATATGCTGAGAGTTCCTCTGGCCACTGTGTGATCATTATCTAATTATGAAGAGGTATAAAAACTGGGTGTTGCTGGTTTTCTTTTGTAGCTTTTCCTGTGCGCCTGCTTGTTCTCAGTTTTGAAACTTGGTCTTGGTGTTTGTATATATTTTCTGATGCATTTTGTCCACTCCTAGCGGAGAGTCCGGTGCTGGCAAAACTGTCAACACGAAACGAGTAATTCAGTATTTTGCCATTGTAGCTGCTCTCGGGGAAGCAGGTGGCAAAAAAGGAGTAAGATCAGAAAGCTTCCCTTCTATGTTTTTGTTTTTGAATCACTCATATTTCCCCTCATTTTTACTCCTCAATTACTGTTTTTTTTTTTTTGCTCTATTTTGTTTTTCATTTTTAGAATTTTAAATCATTCCTAAATGTTTCCCTTCCGGTTTTCCTTTTTGTGAAATTTTTTCATCTTTCCTGAATGTTTCCTTTCTTTCTTTTTTTTTTTTTTTTTGTAATTTTTTACTCATTCCTGAATGTTGCCCTTCCGGTGCTGCAACATTTTTAACACCTACAGTGTCCTGAAGCAAAATGTTCCTAAATGTTTTTGTCAACCCCTTTTTTATACCACTGTTTTGTACCACCTGGTCCCTGTTGCCTTCTGTAGAGCCAGTTTTGGTTCAAATAACATAAGTTTTTTCCTTCTTCTTTTTTTTTTTAAGACTGAGTCCTGTTTTTATCCATCGTCTTCCATCACAATAAATAATATTTCATGTCCATCAATATCCATCAGTGTGTGCTGCCTTCCCCCAGGATTTTTTCCCCCTTTTGAAAAAAAAAAATAGGCTCTGTGTCCCTGCTGACTGTTTTCCTCACTGTCCACCCAAAACACACACAGGGTACACTAGAGGACCAGATCATAGAGGCCAACCCGGCCATGGAGGCATTCGGCAATGCTAAGACTATAAGGAACGACAACTCATCCCGCTTTGTGAGTCAGTGACGAATGAGGCACATTTAAAATGGCTCTCAGCTTTTATTGCGTCTCTCTGCTTCATGTTTCTCTTTTTGTTTCTCTCTGCTCAGGGCAAGTTCATCAGAATCCATTTCGGTCCCACAGGAAAGCTGGCATCTGCTGACATTGACATCTGTAAGAAACTCAGACACTATTGTGACACTATTGTTATTTTTGTCAGAATTACTAGAAATTCTGTTCCAATGTTAAAGTGCTTTTTATGCTTCAATCTTTATTACATATGTTCCTGCTGAGTAGATCTTCTAGAAAAGTCCAGAGTGATATTTCAGCAGCCCGGAGAGAGGAGCTACCACATCTACTATCAAATGCTGTCTCACAGAAAGCCAGAACTTCAAGGTATGAAAGACTGCAGACTGCAGGGCTGGAAAATGCTTGAGTAATTGTACTTTGGATGGAATATCAATCGTTTTTTTCTTTTCATTTCTTTTTTGTATAATGACAAATTAATCTTTTTTGTATAACTGACTTCTTTCTTGGTCAAACGCAGACATGCTGTTGGTGTCATCAAATCCCTTTGACTTCCACTTCTGCTCTCAGGGTGTGACCACAGTAGATAATCTGGATGATGGGGAAGAACTTCTTGCGACCGATGTAAGTACATCTGCAAATATGTAAATAATGTGCTGGTTATATGGTCACAGAAATCAGATGTCTGGAAAATATGAAGATTTTATTAAAAACGCTGGACTGACTGTAGTTTAAATGTGGCACTGCTGGGGCTAACAACTTATCAACCCTCAGAAAAACAAAATACACATAATTCTAAGTTTTCAAAAACTGTGATATCATATTTTGGCCATATTGCCAACTTCTCAAAGTCCCTACTCAGGTCGCATCATATTGAAAATACTGAATTAAATCAGAAACACATTTTGTTGATTTTGTTATTGATAATAAGAACACATGCTCTACAGAAAACAATTTCTCTTTATTTGCTGCTTTAACATATTGGAAAAATATATACATGCAGTACTGCGCAAATGTCTTGAGCCGTGCCTCATTTCTTCATATCAGCAGAGATAATAAACGTGTATTTTCTGTAGAGGATGTGTACTTACTACCTTTGAAACCATAAACTGACCAGGATGTCCAAACTTTTTGCAGATGAATGGACTGTATACCAGAGTGCATTTTTGTCTGAACACTTTTTATCCTCACTTTCTTATTTTAGCATGCAATGGACACCCTTGGCTTCACTCCTGAGGAAAAATATGGCTGTTATAAAATTGTGGGTGGGATTATGCACTTTGGTAACATGAGGTTCAAAGTAAAGCAGAGAGAGGAGCAGGCAGAAGCTGACGGCACGGAAAGTATGACCAGTTTTCTTACACACACAGCTGAATAAGCCACCAACGAATCATGCCATTTTAAAACTGTGATTTGTTGTGCGTGTGTGTGTGTCTAGGTGCTGACAAAGCCTCATATCTGATGGGGATCAACTCAGCGGATCTTATAAAAGGCCTGCTTCACCCCAGGGTGAAGGTGGGCAACGAGTACATTGTGAGAGGCCAGACTGTAGAACAGGTACGTTTCAGGCTAGAAGACGAATGAAGGTGTCATAAAGCAGAGCTGGATCTGTCTCGACATTTAATAGTATTTGTGATGGATCTGCAGGTGACCTATGCTGTTGGGGCTCTCGCCAAAGCTGCTTATGACCGCATGTTTAAATGGCTCGTCAGCAGGATCAATAGGACACTCTACACATCCCTCCCCCGCCAGTTCTTCATCGGAGTCCTAGACATCGCCGGCTTCGAGATCTTTGAGGTGACTGCATTAGATTAAGAATATCCTTTAGGGCAGGGGTGTCCAGTCTTATCTGCAAAGGACCAGGGTGATTGCAGGTTTTCATTCCAAACAAGCAGCAGAACCAAGGGCACTGGAGCCCCCAACACTTTTAAAACTCGTCGTTTCATCCCACCCCATTTCTACCCAGCACTGTTTTGCCATAAACAGGGTTGCCAACCATGTTCCGGGAAATCCGGAACTGTTCCGTATTTATAAGATAAAAGAAGTGTTCTGTGCTGAACTGATACGGAACCGTTTCGGGTTTTTTTCGTTTTTTTTGCAAATCCATGACAGAAAAATGACAGATTGTGAACATTGTGTGACTTGTATGAGGGAAACGCAGCTAGCAACCCCTCCGGGTCCAGACCTCCCACCAGTGTGTCCCCAACCACGCATTAAAAATACTTCAGACACCCCTGAGTTTAATTCCCCTTGTTTAATCAGTTGGTCTCAGTCTTCACACAACTGTGACTATACCAGCTGTTTGTGGATAAGTTTGGACCCCCCTGCTTTAAAAAGGTTTAAATGGCAAGATGGGCATTAAATAAAGGATGTTATTCTATGCGCTGTTCTTATCCTGCTGTTTTCTTTTGCTGTTCTCAACAGTTTAACAACTTTGAGCAGCTGTGCATCAACTTCACTAATGAGAAACTGCAGCAATATTTCAACCACCACATGTTCATCTTGGAACAGGAGGAATATAAGACAGAGGGCATTGAGTGGACTTTCATTGACTTCGGCTTGGACCTACAAGCCTGCATTGATCTCATTGAGAAGGTGGGCTCATTTTGTAGTGTAGAAATAAACATATTATTATTAAGATAAGAGACAAGATAAAGTAAACCTTTAATAGTCCCAGTAGTGGGAAATTTGCTTTGTCACGGCAGAAAGTTGACAGAACAGCAAAATAGAATATAAAATAGAATTAAAAAATAAATAAAAATTAAAAAGCTTTATCAAAAGTGATAGGTCTATACATATGATTGGTTCTCTTCTGTTCTTGTTGATGGCAGCCCCTGGGTATAATGTCTATAATGGAAGAGGAGTGCATGTTCCCCAAAGCCACAGACAGCAGCTTCAAAGCTAAACTCTATGACAACCACCTTGGCAAGTCTCCTAATTTCCTAAAACCAAAACCCGACAAGAAACGAAAGTACGAGACCCACTTTGAGCTGGTTCACTACGCTGGTGTGGTGAGTGCGCCCCTACGTAACTGCATACCTACCAAACTACAGCGTTGAACCTTCTGATCCTTTTAAATATTCCTTCAAAACTGCATTCGCAGGTGCCATACAACATCAGTGGCTGGCTGGAGAAGAACAAAGACCCTCTGAATGAGACGATTGTGGGCATCTTTCAAAAATCATCCAATAAATTGATGTCAAGCCTCTTTGAGCACTTTGTCAGCTTAGATGCAGGTGCAGAAATCCTGTCCAAATCTCTTCACTGTTTGCAATGAAAATAAAAGTGAAAAATCTAGTAAAAATGACCATTTAAGAACATTATTACATTTCTTTAAATTACTTACATTTATTGCTATTTTGCAGGTGCAGAGCCAAAACCTGGAGGCAAGGAGAAGAGGAAGAAAGGAGCATCATTCCAAACAGTGTCGCAGCTTCATAAGGTGGGTTTTGCTGCAGTTATTAGGATGAGTTGCTATAGGAACACTCCTATAGGACAGTCATGAGTGACAATGGCAAATCAAATTTTAAAGAAATATTAAATATATATCTAAGAAGAATATGAACGTAAGCTTTATGGACCAATAATCCTGACACCACTGATGTTGGAGAGAGAGGCAGTTAAGACTTGCAGTGATGTTTAGGTAACTTCACCCATGAACATCACTTTAAGTCTGTGCTGGCTCCACTCTCGACTGCAGCGCTGAAGATCTGAAAGGTAGGAGTTCACCCCTTTAGAGCAGCACAAGTGCAACTGAAGTCTTCTCATGAACTCAGTGTTCACCAATCATTTTAACATGAAGATCATTTTGTCTCTTCACAGGAAAATCTCAACAAGCTGATGGCCAACCTGAGGAGCACTCAGCCCCACTTTGTACGCTGTATTATCCCTAATGAGAGCAAGACTCCAGGTATGCAGAAGTCCTCACCACTTTTGGGCAATTGTGACTCCTAGCACAGCCAGATCCACCTCCTAGATCCACCTCCTTTATTAAATAATGAATTGTGTGTCTCTTGGTGTTCCTTTTGTTCCTCATAGGTGAGATGGATCCATTCCTGGTCCTGCACCAGCTGCGCTGTAATGGAGTTCTGGAGGGCATCCGCATTTGCAGGAAGGGATTCCCCAATCGTATCCTATATGCAGAGTTTAAACAGCGGTGAGGTTCCTTAACTCTCTCTGTAACAGATATATCTGTGCACGGCACAATTCAGGAACATTTTTTTCCCTAGACTGTTCAATGCACAGTAACTGTGGTGCTCTCTGTTGCACAACACATCTGTTCTTCATACTATGTGTAATACTGTAGCACTTACACTGCACTGTCACTTTACTGTACTTTATACAACTTAAGACTACTGCTGCTGCACTGTGTTGTCTTTCATGTCTTTTAAGTCTTTATGTTCCATCTGTGAAGAGGGTGTTCAAGTAAGAATTTCATTGTGCTCTGTACATTGTACACATGACAATAAACTTCAACTTCAACTACACTCCATCAATTCATGAATAAAAAGACTGTGGCCATTTTATATCCCAGTGGATATATCCCTGAGGCATGGGTTTCTGCGAGAAGGATTGAAATTGCCCTTTTATTTCTCCAGGTACCGTATCTTGAACCCTTCAGCCATTCCAGAGGACACATACGTGGACAGCAAGAAGTCTGCAGAGAAGTTGCTTGGCTCGCTGGACATTGACCACAGTCAATACAAATTCGGCCACACCAAGGTGAGAAAAAAATTCTTTCCATCTCTGTCTTTCTGCTGCAGTGTCTTGACCCTGACTAAATGTAAATCTGTGTAATCCTCAGGTTTTCTTTAAGGCTGGTCTGCTGGGTCAGCTGGAAGACATGAGGGACGAGCGACTGGCGAAGATCATTACCATGATGCAGGCCTTCTGCAGAGGCAAACTTATGAGGATGGTTCGGAAAAGGATGTTGCTAGAGAAGTACGGCTCCCGCACAGGAACTTTACTGTTTAATGCACTTCACAAGACAAAGTTACTAACCTGATAGTAACCATTGCATGTTGCAACAACTGTCTCACGGTCAGTGTCATACCAACAATTCACTCATACCCTTCTTTAGTCAATTTTATTTATCCATCAATTGCATTAGATTCATGTGAGGAATCTTTTGAGATGTTTATTTTGCCCCTGAGCTATTCCTAACCATAGTGCTAAACTGTTGAATGTGTGAGTGTAGGATCAGGTTTATAGACCTATGCAGAGAATGCATGGAGTAGGTCAGGCGTGTGGCAGGCGTGTGTCATGAGCAAAGAGACAGGACTGTGTGTGTGTGTGTGTGTGTGTGTGTGTGTGGTCCCTGTGGAAAAACCCTTTCCACTCCGAAAGAAAAAGCACTGACAAAAGCAGGTGTCGGGACTGTTCATATGTCCATCAGTCAGACCCCAGGCCAGTTGTCCAGTGTCACCCCCTCCCCACACAGGCTTCCCAATTATAAATAACCTCTGTCGACGCACCTGCTACCTCTCTAACCCCTTTGTTAGGAATGGTTGTAGTCGAGAGCGGACACATCGCTGAAATGCCAGCCCAGGTGACTAAGGATTAACTCCTCTTGTTTCACCAGAGAGCTGGGCTGCAGATAATCAATGACCTCTGTCCAACCTCAAACTACCCCACAGTGTGGTGCCATGTCAGCAATGCGGAACTGATTTACTTTCCAGCCATGTTCAGTGTCACCGCAGGCTTACTGATATAGGACACAAGACGTGTGGCGCTCTGGCCCTATTTGGCGTTGGCCTTGCTGAGCTAATTTAGAACAATGGGGGCAGAGTATGGGTTACACCATCAAAATGGAAGCTGTTCCCCTCATACTCAAACAAAAGGGCAATAAAAACCTGTGTTTTGTGTTGTTACCTAGGATTTATGATTTCCGTGGATAGAAAAGATCATAGCCATGCTCCTTGAAACATAATCCTATGAAAACGGGTCAAATGAATATGATCTGTTGTCCAGTGCCCACACACAAGTCACTTAAATATGCTAGCACTGAATAAAGATATTGCAGTAATGTCAAAATATTGTAACACGGAACTCATTCCTTTACAGGGAGGCTATAACGGTGATTCAGTGGAACATCCGGTCATTTTATGCGGTCAAGAACTGGCCGTGGATGTGTCTCTTCTTCAAGATCAAGCCGCTCCTAAAAAGTGCAGCTACAGAAAAAGAGCTAGCTACTCTAAAGGAGGAATTCCAGAAGTTAAAGGAGGCCCTGGAGAAATCAGAGGCCAAGAGAAAGGAGCTGGAGGAACGACAGGTTTCTCTGGTACAGGAGAAAAACGACCTCTCTTTGCAACTTCAAGCTGTAAGTGCCTGAATCCTAAAACCATGATCATATGGAGTCGCTTTTAGTGTTATGAATAGTGGTACAAACAGAAAAGCAATGGTTGAAAGAAGCATTAACTGTAGGTGTTTCAACAGAACACCTACATGACAACCCATTGATTTAACAACCTGTACTAAATGAATGATAAATCACAGCAGTTACAGAGAATCATCTTCACACTTCATTTACATTCGACCTGCAGGAGCAAGATAATCTGGCGGATGCAGAAGACCGATGTAACCTGCTGATCAAGGCCAAGATCCAGATGGAAGGGAAAGTGAAGGAGCTCTTGGAAAGACTCGAAGATGAAGAGGAGATCAGTTCTAGCTTGCTCACCAAAAAACGCAAGCTAGAGGATGAATGTGTGGAATTGAAGAAGGACCTTGATGACATAGAGATGACACTGGCCAAGGTGGAGAAGGAGAAACACGCCACTGAGAACAAGGCAAGCGGAAAGAAAAGCCAAAGAATAAGGCTCCACACCATATGAGTATTAAAAAAAAAAATACTGTGTCCATTTCGACTTTCTTATTCTCACCTGTCCCTGGCACATCTCTGGATGGACACCTCTCATTATTCTTTCTCTCTGATGTCCAGGTGAAGAACTTGGTAGAGGAGATGGCAGTGCTGGATGAGACCATCCTCAGGCTCACGAAAGAGAAGAAAGCCCTGCAGGATGCCCATCAGCAAGCTTTAGAGGACCTGCAGGCCGAGGAAGACAAGGTCAACATGCTGACCAAGGCCAAAATCAAACTGGAGCAGCAGGTGGATGATGTAAGTGCTGAGCAAACTAAACAAACCAGCAGTTGGCTGAAAAAAAGCCTATTAAGAGTATCAGACAGTGTACACAGTCATATGTGACATGATCTGGGAAAATGTGTCACAGTGACCCAAAATTCAAAATTGAGGTTTTGGCATCATTGAAAAGATGGAAAAAATAAACTTTAAAATTATATCTTGGTCAAAGCTGCATCTTAAACGGCTGTCAAGGTACAATCATTTGAATTATGGTATTTTCTATAAGCACCATTTTCCGACCATTTTCAGTTTTTTGTTTTTCTTTAACAATCCATAGCATCCAAAAAGATGTACCCAGTATTCAACCACAAAATGTTACTATAGGCATTTAGATACTTAGAAAAATACATTAAATCAGACTGAAGCTTCAATTATTTCAAAAATATTTATTAAATACTTATTAAATAATTCATTTGAGAGCTGCAACTCAACTGAAATAGCCATTTATGTACATTTTCACAATTATTTCCATGATGAAACTTTGGGAGCTTAATTTTGCATATGACCAAAAAAGAAATTTAGATTTTTTTGATGTTTAACATAATCGTCTGTATCTAAATAAGTAGAATGCCGACTTCCGACTCATTACGGCAGATAGGGTTACATATACAATTAATTACAAGCTTTAGTTACCACAATAGAGAAGGGAAATCACCAAACTATACTGACCCTGGTCCTGGTTTGGTGAAACCTTCACTATTCTGCAAATTCTCATCTACAGCTCGAAGGCTCTTTGGAACAAGAGAAGAAGGTGCGCATGGATCTTGAGCGAGTCAAACGTAAGCTGGAAGGAGACTTAAAGATTTCGACTGAGGCAGCCATGGACCTTGAGAATGGAAAACAGCAGCTAGAAGACAGGCTGAAGAAGTAAGAAATTAATATCAAATATGGCCTTTCGCCTTCAAGAAGTATCGGATGATTCCCAGTTACAGTTATAATGTCTTGCTGTTTGTAAACCTTATGGATGTTCTCACTTCCCCTGCTCAGGAAAGACATTGAAATGGGTCACCTCAGCTTAAAGATCGAAGATGAACAGGCCCTGGTTCTTCAACTGCAGAAGAAAACAAAGGAATTACAGGTGAACTGACTAGAACAGCTCATAGCGTTCCACACAACACAGCAAATAAACAGTGTGACTAATGAAATGATGATTTCAGACTCGAATCGAGGAGCTGGAAGAAGAGCTGGAGGCAGAGCGAGCGACTCGAGCGAAGGCAGAGAAGCAGCGCACCGATGTGACCCGGGAACTGGAGGAGCTGAGTGAGCGGCTGGAGGAAGCAGGGGGAGCCACTGCGGCTCAGATAGAGATGAACAAGAAGCGGGAGGCAGACTTTCTGAAGTTGCGCAGAGACTTGGAAGAAGCCTCCCTACATCACGAGGCCACAGCAGCTATGCTAAGAAAAAAACATGCAGACAGCGTGGCAGAGCTGGGCGAGCAGTTAGACAACCTGCAGAGGGTCAAACAGAAATTAGAGAAGGAAAAGTCAGAGGCCAGGATGGAGGTTGATGATTTGGCTTCTAATCTGGAACATCTCTCAAAGGCCAAGGTGAGACCTTTGTTCTGCTCAGTAGTACAAAAAAATCTCATTGATGTGCTACCCTGCAGTTTAAGGAAAATCTTTTTAACTGAAATATGAAAATCACCCCCAAAAATGTCTTAGGCTGCAACAGAGAAAATGTGCAGACTGCTTGAGGACCAACTGAATGAATCTAAGACCAGAGTGGAGGAGTTTCAAAGGCAGCTAATGGACGTCACCTCTCAAAAAGCCCGGGCCCAGACAGAGAGTGGTGAGTATTGTTTAATCTGAAGAACAGTGTGTTAACACCAAGGCTCCACATCTTTATGATTATGTGCTTTCTGTCTGCAGCGGAGATTAGTCGCAGACTGGAAGAGCGGGAGGTCCTGGTTATGCAGCTGCAGCGCACCAAAATCTCTCTCACCCAGAATGGGGAGGACCTGAAGAAACAGCTGGAAGAGGAGTGCAGGGTGAGAGGATCACATCAAGGCCTAGAAACATCCAGTTTATAGATTGGGAAAAAAGATATTCTATAAGTTGAAAAATGAATATGAAGATTGCTCTCGTTTCTGCATTAGGCAAAGAATGCTTTAGCTCACGCACTGCAGACATCCAGGCACGACAATGACCTGCTGAGGGAGCAGTTTGAAGAAGAGCAGGAAGCCAAATCAGAACTGCAGCGGGCCTTATCCAAAGCCAATGCAGAGATTGCGCAATGGAGGACAAAGTATGAGACCGATGCTATTCAAAGAACAGAAGAACTGGAAGAGGCCAAGTAAGCGTTCTCGTAAAATTCTTAAATTATCCTGAATGGAGAATCCAGTATAACGAGGCTGACCAAAGTGCTATACAATACAAGCAAACATAAAACATGATAACACACAGGCCAATGAATAAAAGAAACAAATAAAGTAAAACAATAATATAATAAAATAACATCAAAAGACTATAACAAGAGTAATAAAATAAAATTAAAATCTATACGAACAGAATAAGACAAATACAAAAACACATAAGTCACCACCTCACACTGGGTCAAAAGAGATTTAAACTCTGTGAGTGATGGGGCCTAACATCCTGCCTAACAGGGCTTGGCAGGTTGTACCATAGTCATGGAGCTGCGACTGCAAAAGCCCGATCACCTCAGAGTTTGTAATTTGATTTTGGTACAAATAAAAGCCTCAGCTCTGATACAGGAGGGTCTGCTAACACCATTGGGTCTAAACAGCATGACTTCAGTCTTGTTCTTAAGACTGAACCTCAGCTACACATTCATAATAAAGTATAAAATATGTGCCATTGATGTTTGTACACTTAAACTTCAATAATAGGGTGACCAAGCATTCCATACTGTGCATTCTATATATTTGATTGTACCCATTCCATATATTTTCCACAGCTACACAGTTGATCTGTAAACTACTTTATTCTTACTCCAATTAGGAAGAAGCTTGTGGCTCGGCTGCAGAGTTCAGAGGAGGCAGTAGAAGCCTCAAATGCCAAGTGTGCCTCCCTGGAGAAGACAAAACACCGGCTCCAGACTGAGATTGAGGATCTAATGGTGGACCTAGAACGCTCCAATGCAGTTGCTGCTGTTTTGGACAAAAGACAGCGCAATTTTGACAAGGTTCTATTATTTGAATTTCTATGCTTGGAAGTTTTGCATGAAACAACTTAAATTGCTCACGTAACACTTCTTTGGACAACAAAACTTGGAAGTCTTATTTTCATTCTTTTCAATGTCCAGGTGTTGTCTGAGTGGAAGCAGAAGTTTGAGGAGACACAGGCGGAGTTAGAGAACTCTCAACGAGAGTCCCGCAGTCTGAGCACCGAGCTTTTTAAGCTCAAGAACTCCTATGAGGAGGCACTTGAGCACCTGGAGACTGTTAATCGAGAGAACAAGACACTGCAAGGTATGATAAAGCCCTTGATGAGTGTATTGGCTTAAAGAAATGGTCCCAAGTATGGATATCTATAAACAATTGCACTCTGTACTTTGCAGAGGAAATTACTGACTTGACTGATCAGATCAGTTTAGAAGGCAAAACCATCCATGAACTGGAGAAGACAAGAAAGGTCTTGGACCAAGAGAAGACTAACATCCAAGCAGCTTTGGAAGAAGCTGAGGTAGGTCACACTTCAGTCAGTCAACAAATTCCATCATCTATTTATGATGCCTGTGTTGACAGATGTCTTATTGGTTACTGGCCACAGGGTACTCTGGAGCATGAGGAGACCAAGACCTTGCGAGTCCAGATAGAGCTCACCCAGGTCAAAGCTGAGATTGACAGAAAGCTAGCTGAAAAGGAGGAAGACGTTGAAAATCTCAGGTAAGGACTCCAGTTTAGAAATTAATGGACTGGATCTTTTACAAAAGACTCAAATCATGAAAGATCAGTGATTCCTTCATTTATAGATTTACCTACACCAGAATAAACATGGCATGTAAAGCTCTTTAAAAATGTAAAACTCCGGCAGGCGGAACCACCAGCGGACTGTGGAATCCATGCAGACTTCTTTGGAAGCAGAGGCCAGAGCAAGAAATGAGGCTGTAAGGGTAAAGAAGAAAATGGAGGGTGACCTAAATGAGATGGAGATCCAGCTCAGCTATGCTAACAAACAGGCAGCCGAGTCCCAGAAACTAGTTCGCCACCTGCAGGCTCAAATAAAGGTGAGTGAACAGTTAGGAAATAGCAGTTGCTCTGTATTTGAACCTACTCATGGAAAATGTGTCCTAACCAAAATAATCAGTATGAGATATACACATCTCAGAAGAGCCCATAAAGTCAATGGTGTGACCCGAATTGTTTGTGGCACTAAGGACTTGCACCTGGAACTCGACGAGTCCGTACATCAGTGTGAGGATCTGAAGGAGCAGGTCACAGTGACAGAGCGCAGAAACACCCTTCTGGTGGCTGAGGTGCAAGAACTTCGCACAGTTGCTGAGCAAACAGACCGAATGCGAAAAGTTGCTGAACATGAGCTGCTGGAGTCAGCTGAGAGAGTGAACCTGTTGCACACACAGGTAAGAAAACACTATTATTGATGTGATACAGATGATTATGGTTTGTGCATTCTATGAATTCCAACTTCTAATGGCCTTGTTGCTTCTGTAGAACACAGGCATGCTGAACCAGAAAAAGAAGCTGGAAAGTGATCTCTCCACACTGGCTGGTGAAGTGGATGAGGCTTTGCAAGAGTGCCGAAATGCTGAGGAGAAGGCCAAGAAGGCCATTACTGATGTGAGTTCCAAGAACAATACCATCAATTGCACCCAGCTGTACCCTCAACTGAACAAAGATTACGGAAACCGTGATTTGGCTCTTGAATATGGGCAACCTTAAAATAAACCTTATAACAAACCTATCCCAAACGCAGGCAGCCATGATGGCAGAAGAGCTGAAGAAAGAGCAGGACACCAGCTCTCATATGGAAAGAATGAAGAACAACATGGAGCAGACCATTAAAGACCTGCAGAACCGTGTAGATGAGGCAGAGCAGGTTGCCCTCAAGGGAGGCAAAAAACAAATTCAAAAATTAGAAACACGGGTGAGCATCACTTTAGGGATCTTGTTCAATAAAAAAAGGTTTTTTTTAATATCCAATATCTGTGAGACATTTAAACATGTGTACACTCAGGTTAGGGAGCTGGAGGGAGAGCTGGACTGTGAGCAGAAGAAGAGTGGAGAATTCCAAAAAGGAATACGCAAATATGAGAGGAGGATAAAAGAGCTCACATATCAGGTATTACATACAAAGACACAGACGGTGAAGTTTTGTTAATAACAGCCTTTCTGAGATGGTAGTATTGTGTCTGCAGACGGAAGAGGACAGAAAGACTCTGCTGAGGATGCAGGACCTGATAGATAAATTACAGACTAAAGTGAAGAGCTACAAGAGACAAGCCGAGGATGCAGTATGTATATTTGTCTCATTATAAAATCTTTATATACTACAAAATGTTTTAAAACCCCAATCATTTTAAGACAAATTTCTTGACAGTTCATAGAAAATGTATTTTCTTCCATAGAAAGGGTCTACGTGCACATGGGCACCACAAACAGATCTGTCTGTGCTTGTGCAACATATATATACATATATATAAAAATCCTTCCAGGCTGATAAGACTGTTTGGTGTATCATTGTATGCAACAGGAGGAGCAGGCCAACTCCAACATGACCCGCTTCAAAAAGATCCAGCACGAGTTAGATGATGCAGAAGAGAGAGCGGACATAGCCGAGACTCAGATCAACAAACTGCGTGTGCGCACTAGAGAAACACATATCGTCAAGGTAAACACGATGTTTAAAACTACAACAATTACAGGACCTTCAAATCCAGATTCCAGTCCTGGATTTGATCTTCTGGTAGATATGACCAGACTTCAGATAATACAGTATGACTGTCTTACATCAACAGTTCAGTTCTCCAACAAAGATTTCAAAATTCAGGTCCAGGAACTCGATTCAAAGGTCAGATGTGTCATGGTAGATGATGAGAAAAATAAACTACATGAGATTACATGAAATGAGATTACATAAAATGGCCAGAGTGTCCTGGGACAAAGTGTAAACAATAGCAAATAACTGGAGAGACTTTTTGTAACAAATTGTTTGTGCTTGCAGATCACAGAGGGATGAAGAAGCCAAGAATTCTGTCGAACTTCAGATGTGTGAATCTATTTCTCATTACGTTTTGGTTTACACAATGTGAAGAACATTTATAATATAAGGAGTAGAGCATGCATGCATTCTGATTGTTTTTAAAAGGAGTGATTGTGAAAATTTGAAATAAAGAAAAAAAAATGAAACAATGCTTTCAAAATTAAAACAATAGGAATGCGTGGCCTTTGATTTTAAACTGTGACACTAACAAGTTAACCTGAGCATTTTTAAAAATCTTCTTACACTAAAAGGTTTACTGCAGGCTTTCTGGATCTGTTAGAGGCCCTGGCAGCAACAAACCTTAGGAGGAGTTAATCACCTTCAGCTGGTTTTAGCCATCAGAAACACAATGATGCAGTTCTCCTATTGACAAATGTGTGTCCATTTGTCACACATGAACACACAACAGCACAGCACACTGTATTTAACCCATTCACCAAGTGAAGCAGCAGGCAGCCAGGAACACAGCACCCTAGGAGCAGTGTGTGGGGACAGTACAGTACTCAAGGGTACCTCAGTGGTGCTACTATCAGTCCTGGGATTAAGTCCCATGGCCTTCTGATCTCCCCAAGCACTAGACCACCCCATGTATCTGTGTTGCTACTGATGACCTTGGCCTTACAGTTATTCACAGTGTTCCCACAGAAAACTATGTAAAAAAAAAGACACAACACTCCCCCCAAAAAAAACAAAACATCAATGTAATTATTCATTTAACAAAAAATGTTTGGTGATAATTGGGCACAGTACTATATTACCAATGCTAGCGAGCAGATTAGTGGCTAGTCATCTGGATTTGTTGGCTTTGTAGGAATTTCCAGCAGTTGTGTGACGTATGTGTATAATGCTCTACTGGGGTAAAATAAAACTAATGATTACTATAATACACAATTGTGAATTCGGACAATCCAATGAGGCTGTGATGTGCAATGCTGTGCTAGTGAATACTACATAGACTAACAAATAACTTGTCAATAATCACTCCTTTAATCACAATTTCCTAAAGATTAGAAATCAATAAAATATTTACAAATGAGCCATAGACCTCACATAAACACAAACTCAAACTGCATTGTGAATGATAGTTTATGTAATCATAAGACAACTGTGATAATATGTTACATCTTTACTTTTATTTACCGTCTTGCCACTGGGATGTAAAGTTAGAATTTGACTTTAAGAGTGAGCTACACAGTATTCTTTAATATAGAGGCAGTACTTAAACTAAGCAAACCACCATCAACAATTGCATTGGCCCCAAATATCAGCTTTTGTCCTGGAGGAGTGGGCTCTTTTCATGGGCATCTCTGGATTTTTGTTTGTGTTTATTTAATCAGATCACAACACTCCCACATATTGAAAGAGAGAGCCCTTAGACTACAGCCAAAAGAACTGTGCCTATGCAGGCCTGGAGAAAAACATCCAGCATCTATCGCCACACACACACAACCCGATGCACACCCATACAGAAGTTCATAATTACACCTAAGATTTAGAAGCACTGGTTCACTTTAACCAGCACGTTCATACGCAGTTGTAAAAACAGAAGCACTTTCACACCAGTTAATTTCTTGCACTCACTCTCTCACATACACACACACTCCTTACAGCATCCCTACAGAACAGTCCTGTGATGGGAGACCAAGCCTCCAGAATCACACCTCCAGAAAGTCTCTGTCCAGGTCCCTGTAGGCCTCATCTATATATGTGGCAATGGCACAGAGGGAGCTCCTGTCTGAACTCAGCAACACCGTCACAGTCTCCTTCCAGTAGGTGAAAGGAATACAGGAACTCTGTAAAAGGAGGTAGATAGAAGACATTAATAAGTCAATTTAATGCAAAATTATTAGTGTGTTTGCAGGCATTTTAGATCAGTTCTGTGCTCACATTCTCCAGGCAGGTGCTGTCCTTGTCTTTGTTGAGGTAGTGGTGCTGCCAGAAGCGCAGCAGGTGGTGGAAGTTGTTGAGTAAGCAGCCAGGGTATTTCTCTGCATACTCCTTCTCTTTAAGAGCGCTCAGATAAAACGGCAGCTTGCCTCTCCATCGCGCCAGCATCAGCACTACCAAACTCGTGTTCAGGCAGCTCACGTTCTCCTGGAACCGTGAAAGACAAATTTACAAATGAGAAAATACAGATTTTGTGAAAAGCTGTGGCAGAACAATAGAAAACAAAGAACCATCTTGCCTGAGTTAGAGTCTGAACATTGATGATGTTGATTAGCCTGAAGAGGAAGGAAAGCCTGTTCTCTACTTGAGCCATGTAGGACAAGAGACGGCACTCGGACAGCACCTCTACCACTGACAGAGAAATAGTTCAGTTTGCAAACCAGCTCGAAAAAGAACAGTATGCATACGGCTCAATTCATGAATACTTTTTGGAAAGTACCTTTTATGTCATCCGTTTGGCCCTCAAATCGGTCCAAAGACAGAACGATACAGCGCACCAACATGTTGGAGTCTACAAGTGAGCTGTTGATCTGGCTCAGGAACATCTGAAACTGAAATACAGACAGGAACAAATCATGTTTGTGATCTTGTAAGCAAACATAAGGTGCCTTTGTTCTGTCCCTTAAAAGCTGACAATAAT
The DNA here is from genome assembly GCA_037974605.1 of Nannopetersius ansorgii. Lineage (NCBI taxonomy): Eukaryota > Metazoa > Chordata > Actinopteri > Characiformes > Alestidae > Nannopetersius > Nannopetersius ansorgii. The sequence continues at coordinate 18,372,694 of JBBPDE010000134.1, forward strand.
CTGCTTGCTTTTCTAGAATGCGTAATGTCATGGGGACGATGCTAAAAACCAGTAACTCAGAGCCTTAGAGGCTGAAATGTGCATCACGAGACCCACCAATGACAGCGACATGAGTGACATGAATGCCAAAGACAGTATTTTCAGTGATGTACTAGCTTAAGGACACTGTTTAAAAAGACAAAGGCATAAAGCACTCAGTATTTTATTTAATAAAAAAAAAAGTCTCTGGCTTTTCTACTTTGGTCTCTTTCTCTTCACTTGTCTTTGTAGAGAGCATGCACAGGTTACTAGTGTCCAATGGCATTTTACTTTTACTTAAAAGGGCACATATTATGCAAAACTCACTTTAATTATAATAGTTCTATGGGCTACAAAACATGTTCATGAAGTTCTTTGCACAAAACCACTCTGAGATCTCAGCAGTTTTATGCTTCACAGATATCTCAGCAGCTTTATGCTTCACAGAGATCTCAGCAGCTTTATGCTTCACAGAGATCTCAGCAGCTTTATGCTTCACAGTTTCAGTCCCTTTCCGCTGTGACTTTTATGCAAATAAGCTGTTGCTGTCCACACCCCAGCAATTGCTTATGAAATTAAATGAACAAGCGAGTTCATCCTGTGTTTCTACTGCAATAGAAACACAAAAGTCATTCTTTGAAAGTAATTACATATCCCTCATCTGCTGACTTGTCATGGACGGTAGGTACAGATCCCCCACAACGCTGAAGAAATCTCCTTATTCGTATTTCTTGTTCCACCATAAATTGCACCGAACCTTTGGCCACCGAAAATGACAAAATGCATTTTTGGTTTTGGACTTTTTTTTTATGCGTCTGAAAGAGTGATGACTTTCCCAACATTGTGATTAATTTATCATACAAAATTTAAAACATCCCGATTGCTAGAAGAGGCAATACCCTTCGAGCACACCCATTCCATATGCGTTTCTGAAGAGGCAAGAAAGTTTTCCAGTGATTACAGTGATATGGGCAATGCCAGTCTTTGTTTTAATAGACTTTTGTTTTAGGCTTACAGAGAATGTTTTTCTATCTTTCAACAGTTTTTAAAGCACATGTTCTGAATGCACTTTGTTCATGCACTTCGTTCAGAATATTAAAATGCACTTGAATTCACTAGTTTTATGAGAGAAGATATTTAATTGTATAATATTTCAATACTACAATTATTTATAATCAATCATATTTATTTATAATATACAATATCAGCATATCTTGCTTTTAGGCTATTCATGAGTGGGGCCAAGTAAAATATTTTTTTTATTTTATATTGTGCATTGTCTGAATGTTAAATAAATATTTTCATAGCTTCGTAACAGACTTATTCTTTGAACCATGAATATATGAACCAGTATTACGTCACAAACAGCTCATTTTGAAAGAGCCCGAAACTATAAAGAATAAAGCTGGTGAGATCTCTTTATGTGACAGTGATTTTGTGCAAAGAACTTGCCTTGTATAGCCCATAGACCTATCATAACTAAAGTGAGTATTGCATAATATGTGCCCTTTAAAGCTGCAGTACCTAATCTCTGTAAATTAGAGCCCGACCGATATATCGGCAGGCCGATATTATGCATTTTCCAAACTATCGGTATTGGCATTTGTAATGGCCGATAAATGAATATTTCAAAAATAAAATAAAAACGGACGAAACACCCTTCAACCATGTCATG
>JBBPDE010000134.1:18404322-18425161 GCA_037974605.1 Nannopetersius ansorgii
GAGAGAGAGAGAGAGAGAGAGAGAGAGAGAGAGAGAGAGAAAGAGAGAGAGAGAGAGAGAGAAAGAGAGAGAGAGCGAGAGAAGAACAGAGAGAGAGAGAGAGAGAGAGAGAGAGAGAGAGAGAGAGAGAGAGAGAAAGAGAGAGCCCTGCTGGCTTTACCAGAGGAGGTTTAGTAAGCACTTTATGGAATATCTCAGCAATTTGCCAAAACTCCTATAAATAGTCGAGACTGAAACACTACACTCAATAACACTGAAAACACAATGCATGGTCTTTTGGCTCATAATCATATCTACAGTTTATTAACAAAAACATTTTGTTCAAGGTCATTTTGGGTCATTTCTACTGGTCATGAAATTTTCTCCCAGTGTAAATAACGACTGGCACAAATAGAGAAGCAACAAAAATGTTATTCCAACATTGGTGACATTTTGTTGTTATATTCAATAGAGACCTACTACTACTGAGGAAGTTTCAAAGGGCCAATCACTCCAGATCAAGTACTTCTTAGACACTGAAGATTTACAATTAATTTAAATCATATTTACTCTACCTCTCCAAAACTATTAGCTACTTTATATGAGTAAATGACTGAGCAAAAAATATGCATTTAAATATTCATCCCTGCACAAGTGTGTCATCTGTGATGATAGTTTGAACAGCTTGAAGAATGAGTGGAGAAAGGTGGAGTGCAGGGTGGAGAAAACTCGATCAAGCGCTCCAGGCCTGCAGGCTGCACCTGCCTTTGTGATTTAAAGCCAGACACTACTGACACAGGCCTCTCCATCACACTGCTGACAGACTCTCTCTCTCTCTCTCTTTCACACACACACACACACACACACACACACACACACACACACACACACACACACACACATCTCAAGGACAGGCAAACATATCCGAGAAAAAGAGGGGGTAAATGTGATTGCATGTTGGCAGAAACACATTTTTCAGAGCCATAAACAGCCCAACCGTTTGTATACCTCTCCCTGTGTGGAGCTCATTTAGATAGTGAGCCTGTGTTTCACCTTCTCTAAACAGGAAGCTGTAAAACGTGCAGTGGAGAACAGATGGCAAACGGTCCAAAGAGGAAAAGAGAAGCAAAGAGACGTCATTAGTGGGCATCCATATTTGCTGATAACGTGTGATATAAATCCGCCGTTCCATTGGGGTGGGCTTTTATGGCACATGGCTCAGAAGGTCAAGGCTCTTGAAGATGTTTAGCACCACCTAAACGGCTCACCAGAGAAAAACCACTGGTGCTTTCAAGCCAAAAAAATTTATTTTCCATTTTCTTTCTCTTTCATGACATCTGTGCTGTGTCACAAAGTAAAAAAAACTACACACTAATTCAGTTTCTGTGTGTGTGTGTGTGTGTGTGTTTGTGTGTAGGTGTGTGTGCGTGTGTGTTTGTTAGTTTGCCAACCTAATATGCTAATATCAAACACAGATACCTTTTTGGAGTACAGTAACCTCCCTTGTTTTACACAGATCAGCATTCGCGGATTCATACCGTACTGTATTACCGCCACCAGTCCAGTGGTGGCAGTAATACTCTCAAAAGTTGCCAACAGCCATAAACAGAAGACGAAGAAGCCTGCTGCAGCATGTAGCATTTCAGTGTTTTAAACTGAACAAATTTGGGGCATATTTAGGGTTTACACTATCAAAATAGGCATTTTTAGGTATTTTTATACCAAAACACAACACACTTTTTTCACTTTACATGGGTGCTCTTGGAATGCAAACCCTGCAAAAACGGGGGATTACTGTATTGTCCATTATAAATCTCTGCATTCCGACCTTGTGGACTCAATTTAAACGAACCTATATTCACTGAAATTCATATCCTCATATTGGATTTGCAAGGATCTGCATCCAAAACAACATTAATGGACTTACCGTCTATATGAATGGCAGAATTAGTCAGCTGTACAGTACTGGGGCCTTTCTCCGTAATGCACTTGTTCAGTCTGCGTGTGTGTTGATGGACTCTGCTGTCTCACAATGCAGAGTAAGGTGAAAAGGGAGAAGCTACTCATAGTTGAAAACAGTTCACAGCTTGTTTATCTTTAACACTGTTGATGTAAGCACACGGTCCACACCATGTAGGATCAGTGTTTGGTATACAGTTGAGACACAAAACCAGCCACACTTAATATGAACCTCACCACTCGACCCTGTGACCCCTGAGCTAGTTTCAGCCCATTCTTGTATGTTTGTCTGATACCAGTTAAATTATTTTAATTGATTTCCTTTAGCAAGTAGTGCACACACAAACATCAGCCTCACTTCACAGAATGATGGATCAGTTGTTTTCTCAACTTAGAATGCTCCGCCCTCTGAGAGGCATGGATTTTTTTATTTACACTGTATGCTAAATCACAGGGTTACACTACAGGTCTTTTACCTCGATTTTTGCCCCTGAGTCTAATTCGACTCTAAATCTGTGCTGGCCAGCTCAAATCTGCAGATTTGGGGGCAGGTTGTGTCAGCAGTTTGGAGAAACAAAATCAAATAGTGTGTCTGCATTGCAGTGTTGAGTAGAACAGTTTTTGCTTAGTGTTGAGATCCTGATGTTTAGGATTTGGTCACAGAACCATTTGATATAAAAAAAACCTAATTTTATGTTTTATGTTCTTAGTAAAACTTGAAGCGTGTATAAAAGCAGCTCAGAAATCAATATGAATCAATATAAACATATAATCAAATATAAATAGTTAATGAATGAACAGAAAAAAATATAGAAGTCCTGTGTGTGAAACAGAACAAAAGGGTGAAAACCTAATCATACTTCATACTGAAAGCACTGGTGTTTCTATCATTAGTCTACCACGCACTAGTCTACTCTCAATATAAAATATCAATAACACTAATTAATCAATGTGAGGTGTTTTTTGCCTGTTTCCCAAACTGCCCTGCGAAGGATAGGCCTGTCCCCCCAAAGTGTGAAGTTTGTGTATGTATGGTCAGAAGGGTCCACTTTCACTGCATGTAACTGTGTATGTGACAAATAAAGGCTGATGATGTTGATGATGATGATTAATGTGTGTTCTACCAAAAGCACAGCATCAAAAAGTGATAAATGATGCTGGAGTATTTAGAGCCTGCACCAAACCTTTGAAGCACACTCAAAATATCCCATTTACCTGTGATCTAATTTAAAAAAAGACCAGTTATGACATGCGGTTCTTAAAAGTGATTCGTTTTGCTTGATGCAGTTGCAAGCAAATAAACAAGATACTCTCACATATTCGCTAATAGGCATATCACCCATTTCACATTTAACGGTTATAGCTGCATTTTGACAATGGTCTGCCCCTTTACATCACACCAAAAACAAGGTTTGCAGTCAGTCATTTGTCTTTCGAGTCAAACTGGCTTTCTTGTCAAAGTAGGCAGCTTTTAACCACATCCAGGGCTAAAACTCATTAGACTTTATGGTGAGAGACAGTAGTCCCAGAGTATGCACGTGAGGCCCAAGTCAGGAAACAGGATCCCCATAATAACTGAGCATTTATAAGAGACCAAGCGCAAATATTATGTTAGGAAGCACCGAATGGGCACCACAAATTAAGATAAGGCTGCATTCGTTAGTTCTTATCTTAATCGAGATCTGTGCTCATCGTTGTTTATTCAGGACAGCCATGTTCCACACGTATCTGAGGCTCTCCTGGGCTTAGCTGGGCGAATGTGTGGCTCTTGAGGTCTGTGCGAGGGCCCGATGGGTAGACTGGACTTGGATCAACAGGAAGAGGCCTGCTTACCCCCGGCTTTATCTCTTCGGTTCCGCCTCTCATCTTATCTCCACCACTACTGTTCTACTTTCCGCCGCAATCACAACGTTAACAATCCAGCACTACCGTTAGCGCTATCCCCACTCTCTGTGCCTCTCTTTCCCCTGGGATTCCATCTCACTCATGCTCACGTTTTCCTCTTTCTTTCCCTGCTTGGCTTGTTGAGATGCATCCACTCCCAGCACCCTCGCTCTGGCCCGGTGTGGCCACGTCATTTTTCACCCTGACACTTTAATCAGCGAGTTCAACCAAACACCATCTCGTCCCTCCCTCCATTCCTTCTGCTCTATCCTAACTCCTTGCTGCTCCATAAATCAGCTTCCATCTCTCTGACTCTGTCTACCTTTCCTAGACCTATGTTTAGAGCAGAGGTGTCAAAACGGGTAACTGCTCTACAGAACTTAACGTTTTCTCACTTCTATCAGTTCAAGAAGGCCATGCGGATTTACTGAAGTTTTGTTTCAGTCGTGAACAGTTGTGTTTAACAAGGCAGACCACTAAACTCTGCGCTACTGTGGCCCAGAGGGAACCCAGTTCATGTAGTACTTAAGGCAAAATTAGATCCTGACATGAAGCTTCTGTCCTCTTTAGTCTAACAGCTTAGTTAGTGGGAGGCACTTCTTGTAACTTACAATACAAAAAAATAGATTTGAGTCACTATTAATAATATTAGTAACCTAGGATTCAAAGCAGTAATCTAATTTACTGCCAGAAATCACTTTGTATGTTACAAAGACATATGAAGCCCTGCTTTCTCTGAGTAAAAGAGAATCTGTATGGAATTAAAGTGATTTTCTCAGTTTTGGCTCTTCAGAAGTGGATGATTCTGAAATGCCGGGGATATCTGATAAACTGTTTGTAAGAATTAGTTTTCCTGAAAATCACAAAAAGCTCCTAAATAAGAATCTCATCATGTGAAGGGCTTCTACTGGCTACCACCCAATTTAAAACAATAGCTTTTTAATTAAGTTTATTGAGTAATTATGACACCACTAAACTAGATATTGTACAAAGGATCTTTGATACTTGGTCTTGTTGGTCCTCAAATGCTTTAGAATGATCAGAGAACTTTCTGGTTTCTAGTGGAGTTCTAGTGGATCCATAAAACATAAGTAGAGGAGGTAAGGCCACGGGGCAACAAGAGGGGATTGATCTCTCCCTCGACAGAGTGGGAGTCGTAAATCTACAACTGCGAGTGCAGAGCTAACAGTCTCCCTTTCTGCTCTACAGTGAGCTTTACCCAGCAGGAGACCACCTGCCACAACCATCTCTCCTTTGTTCCTGAAGGACAAGCTGGCCTTTCACGGCTGTTGCAGGAACTTTAATTAAACAAAAGGGCTGAGAGTGGACTGTGCTTCTGCTCAGATACTTCTGCTAATTACTGCAGAGACACAGGGAGGGAAGGGCCACTCGGTGGATAAACACATTCACAATGGAGCCATGCAGGACAGTTAAAGGCAGGAGCCATTTGCACTGTGTATCAGTACACACAATGAATATGCAAACAGATAACACCTCAGAGACACTGACAGGAGCAGTTACCAGCCCAGCCATTGCATTAATGCCTTTGTATAAACACACCCATTCATACACATTTGGTATAATGTGTATGATACTGTTGGTATAAGACTTTTTTAAAAGCTTCCTTCCTGATGCGTCCAGCAAAGCTTTTTGGAATCATTTAAAAGTTTGTGCAGGACTTCTTGTTAATCATTTAAGTCTATTTTTGCACTTTAGAATAAAAAAATCAAAATCAAAAAAGTTCTCTATGTAATCTATATAATCAAAAATCATTAGTGGCTCTATTATAAGTGACAACATTAATTGTAACCCGGCTGCATTTGGCAGCCTTTATGCCATTAAAAGCACAAAAGAGCCAATAAAAGTAAGAGAGTGCTATAAAACCAATCGAAATGGCTACAAAACAAATCACTGAGCCTTATGTCTTCATTTAAGGCCTCTTGCCACAGTGTCACTGGGCCTCCTCCCTTGTCCTATATATCTCCATATTAGTGGTAATTCCGTGTGACATTCCGCTCACGGGCTCCCAGGCAATCGCTTCTCTGCCTTTTAAACACTCTTTAATGGCTGAGGAGCGGCGCGGTCTCTGTGGCAACCACAGAGGACCTCATCTGGTCGGCGTATGGCCTGCGCCTGCAAACAAATGCATTAGATCTCAGCTGACATTTGCCCGTTTCGTGGCTGTTATACTTGCAAGTAAGTACACGTGTGTGTGCACGTTAAATTACATGTGTGAGGGGGGTGGGGGGAACATAAAGACACTGACAGGGTTAATCTCTGCTTAGATATTAGGTTTAATTGAAGTGTCCTTATCAAACAAAGACAGAAAAGACCTCATTTCGCTTTCACAATGAGCGTTTAGGAAAGCTTGAACAAAGCCTATAAGACTCATCCTCCCCTCCATTCACTTTTGAGACTATTATATAGATTAATTTCTGTGTTTTGACTTTAATCAAGGGTTAAATTGTGTTTTTGGAGCTGGGAAAGCCCTACTTCTTCCATGGGACCGATGATATCTAGTACTTTGTGTGTTTTTAAAGAGCATTCAGCATTAATTTCTTGTATTATGTCACTGAGAGATATCTAGGGTGGCTTTTGAGTTAAAAAAAAAAGGAAGGACTTCATAAGTTGGGTATAAGTTTCATTGCTCTTTTGGGTAAGCTTTAAAAAACAACCTGATGTGCAGTATTTGAAAGGCTACGCTACACTATTAAATACTATGCATAAAATACTGTATGTATAAATGCAGGTATATCCTTTAAAGTACCTCAGGGAACATAATTGTGTCATATTCCACAGACACTTTAACTACATAGACTCTGCGTTATATACAGTAAAGGTCAAAATACTGTATGTATCCTCAGTGTAGCCATTGTCAAATGCACTGTACGCTGTCTTGTCTCGTTTAGTTGTGTTGTTGCTTTTGTGTTCTGTTCTGCTCTTGTGTTGCACCACGGTCCTGAAGGAACGTTGTTTTGTTTTTACTATGTACTCTGTGTATATGGTACAAATGACAGTACAAACCTACTTGACTTGACTTGACCCAAGGTTTGCTGTTTTATCTTATTGAAGATGCCCATCCTCTGAGGAAGTGAAAGTAGTGTATGTACATATTTGGAATAAGAATCAGGCTGTATCTTAAGGGCATATTTATGTCATTTGTACTTTGTGGGACTAACATATACAAGACCATATTTTTTCCATCCAGTGTTCCAGGTCGGACTAAGTGGTCATAGCCAATGGAAAGTAGGCAGGTTATGCAAAAAGAGCAAATATCTGATCAACAATGTAACCTTTCAAATGAATACAAAATAAATATCATGGCAAAGTAGGTTTAGTAAGTTTGAGCAACTGTCCCCACAGGACATAGGCCCCACAAGAGCTGTGCATCTATGACGTAAAGTGAATCTCCACATTCTAATCTCTGGCTGTATAAACACTGGAATTACAAGGAGTTGACTGATTCTTACCTGCTATATAACTGAAAAGCATTAAGGACTGCACAACAGTTGACCAGTACATCTCAGAGAGCAGCTGTGTGAATGAAAGGGCTTGTTGTGATTGTATGCGAGTGTCTGTGAGGGTCTGTGAATGGTTTTATTTACATTTGGGCCACGCAGCTGCCCTTTGGCTGCGTGTGAAGATTGTATGTGCATTTGTACGGAACAAGAAGTGAACTGAGGGAAGTGTCAGACAACAGCTGTTCTCCAAAATAAAAATCAATGTTATAATCAACACTTATGAGATTACTGCCCAGTCACATGCAATGGCCAAACAGTTTGAGAGGTACAGAGAAAAGAGATTGAAAAAAATTGATACACTTTTTAACAAACATTCTGAGACACGCATAGCTAATTTACTTGATTGACTTTCACACTCTGTCACAACCACCTGCACACACAGCTGTTGCCCAGCAGTCCAGGGTCCCAGGCCAAGTGGACACTGGGAAAGCAGGACATGTCAGAAGCTCGGATCCGCCACTCTTCATAAATCTGCCCTTCAGTTTTGCAGGATGGAGAGAATCACTCTGGCTGATTCGCCTGCCTGTCTGTTTGTCATTTTTTGTCTTAATGAACTCCTCTCACTGTCTTACTCTCTCTCTCTAGTCAGTGGCCTGTATGATCAGGCAGGAAATGCCTTTGAGTGGCATCCTGTCCTAGATCCAAGCTGAATGATGATAATGCACAGCGAGCGAGTGAGAGAGGGAGAAAGAGAGAGAGAGACAGAGAGAGAGAGAGAGAGAGAGAGAGAGAGAGAGAGAGACAACATTTTATGAAATATTCAGAAGACACTGGGAAGGGCTTATCCCAGTACGCTTTCAATTTTTCATAAAGCCTTTTACAGTAGCAGTGAAACGTGCCGAGCTTTGTCTGCAAGGTGCACCCTCGCCTTCTGCGCGCTCTTAAACAAATCAAAATCTAAGTCAAAGTTTAAACATCTTAATGTTTATTGTCTTTTATGACTTTTGGTTCTAGATCTCTGTTAAAGAGGCTGAAACTACACTTAACTAACAAACACCTACAATTTAATTCCAGTGAGCAAGAGTGAATAGGGGTGAACATAATTGAATCCTTCCCTATTCACATTATTCTCACTGTAATATGTTTTCCCACCATTACTACAGCTTTAAAATGTTCGCTGCCATTTATACTCTTTAGAATGATTTCTCTTGTTCTCACCGTTTCAAAATGTTGTCTGCCATGCTCAGGGTTCTCTGCTTTCCACACTCCTTTAGAATAATTTCCCCTATTCTTGTGTCTTATAATGTATTTATAAGGTTGTATGTTTTCTAGAGCAGTGGGAATAAATGAGAACACAATTGTAGTGTAAATGGGGGAAAACATTGTAAAGTTCTGTGAATGGCAGAGAACAGCTTGAACAGGGAGATTGTTTTGGAGTAGTGTAAATAGAACATTGTAGTGCAGTTCAAATCAGAGAGAACATTCTGTGGCAATGGGAATGAAGAGAACTTTCTAGAACATGCTTGCTAGCATGTATGCTAGCGTATGTGCTAATGAAATTAGGATTGTTTACCTAGCTAGTTAACTTTACCACAATTTTTCCAAAAAGAGCCCCATTCTCCATTCTAGATATCAACACACCACTCTAGTTTACATTCTGGTGAACGCATCACTCCAATAAACACACATTACTCATTGCTAACCAATTCCACACCTGCTAGAATATAGATCTTTTGTCGCATTCATAACAGTGATGGTGGTGGCGATAGTGATGGTGTCTCAGTGAATGTGTTTTCTGTTTTCCTCCATTATATAATAAAACTTCCCTAAATTAGCCCACCCTGAGGTTGTACCTGTCATCTGGCCTTTGCATGCTCAGCCTCAGAGAGTGTTATTCCTCTGCCATGTTGTGATGAATGCAGGAGAAGCCGGAGAAGTGGTTAAGCCAGCATGTCCCAGCCACATAGGCATGTGAGATATGCAGCGCCACAGCCAGACACATAAAGACTCAATGAGGTCCAGGCTTACAGAGCACAAGAATGTGTTATAAATCTTTTTTACTGAACTATTTCTACATTTAGCAACAGCTGGCCGGAGGAACACACTATACACAGACAATTAGCAGGCTTGTACCTAAATGTTTGAAATGGGTTTCTAAGACAAATTGAAATGAATGTCCTTCATTAAATATTATTCAGCAAGTGCTCATCTTCTGTTGGAGAAGCAAACTAGTTGTCTCTTCACGAAGCAGATGTGTATGCAAAACTGCACTGAGGCGAATTTCTACATATACAAAACTAGCTAATTCAGAGCGTTTTAAAGTAAAATGCTCCGTCGTAAAGAAGCTTTACTCACAGTGCTGGTGATTGGAAACAGATGTCAAAACTACATCACATAAAGCTGTTATATGAACAGTTAGGAATATGCTGCCTAATGCCTAATACATTGTTTTAAGCTAGTTTTGAGATCCGATTTTGGTCTAATAAATTCTTTGTTAAACACAGGTATGGTGCAGAGGAATGTGCAGGTGAGTGTAAGGCAAAATGGTACTCAAAGAAATATTATTTTTCCATATTTTCCATTGTTTTACCACCATCAGCATTATATACTAAAACTCAGGAGACAAGGGTAGGTTCACTGATCATTTCAGATTGTAACCAATATGGCTGTATTTATGTTGCAGACCCCAATCAAGAAAAGAGTTTCTCTACAACGAACCATTTCAGAACACTCAGAACGACTTCATTTACATCTCAGTGATGTAATTCTGTAAATTTTGAAAAGGCAGTGGAGTTTTCCCTTTAACTGATTAACGTTATTCCTTAGTTATTCATAACAGCATCCACTATTATTCTAAAATGCATGAAGACTCAATTCCATCCACCTCAAACCCTTTTCTTATACTGAAGCGAATTTTACACTTTCTGTAGGGAGGGAGTGGTGCTGATTCAGCAACACACTCCCTGGGCTGGAGTTGCACCAGCATTGCAAGATCTGTGTGTGTTTAGCACGCGAGATGAGCACACTCTGTGTAAGTCATTGAAAGGATGTGAAGTGTGGAGGTGTGGAGATAGGAGGGGGGCTTTCATTATCAGTGCCCCAGAAACTCAGCACCCTCAGTGGGGAGGACCCAGTGTGGAGCAGGGAATGAAGAGCCTGAAACCTTGGGCTGGGCTTCACACATGCCCAGCAGAACAGGGGGAGCCACCTGGGTCACGACCAGTCTATTTTTTAACATGGGCTGCACCAGCCTGGCAAGGTACAAACCTTTCACTGTATTAAACTTTTTGTTTTATAAAAAGCTCTGCCAACATAATAAGGTCACCTTGCCCAACAACAAAGTGGTGAATTTAAGCTATAAGATAACAGATTTAAATGAATCAAATAACAATTTAGAGTAAAACAAACAAGGTAAAGAACAGAATCTAAAAGGGATATTAATTAATACATTAAATGAGAATAAAGAGAGGAAAACATAACAGAAAAGAGAGAAGAAAGGGGGAAGACAATGAAGTAAATAAATATAAATAAAATCAGAAAATAAAATTTAAAAAATTACTTTAAAGGCAATGAAACACTTCAGTGGTACGACTGAATGCAATAGTTAAAAATGAGATTAATGTCAATGTGTTGTTTAAAAAACACTCCAACAAGCATCTGTCACATCAGAGCCACATGGCTTTTGATTGCTGTTGTTGCAAAATTCTATTGAAAAGTAAAGGTGTGTGTGCTGAGCCTTTCTTTGTGTTACCAGAATGTGAGAGAGATTAGAGTCAGTCGCTTCGGCGACACCTACAACAACATAATTAAACCAGTTTTTTGAAAGAGTGCTAAACATTTTTTCATAATTCTCAAATAAGTCCTGACTGCTTGGGAAATTTTACAGGCAAACACAGTCTATGACATGATAATGCACCATGTGACGGGTGGAGGTAGCTCAGTAGGTAGGATACTTGCCTCCAAATCAAGAGGTCATGGGTTCAAATCCTATCTTCAGCATACCACCACTGGGTCCCTGAGCAAGACCCTTAACCCTAAGTTGCTCCAGGTAGACTGTCCCCTGTAGTTAGGGAATGAAAGTCGCTTTGGATAAATGCGTACGATATATGTAAATATCAACATTGTGCGACAGTCACACACCTCAATCAATATCATCTCTTTTTAAAAAAATACAGAAAAATAAATTCAATCGGAAATTAAGAAATAAACCTTTGAAGATGGAGACATCACCTCATTAATGCTCCTGTGACTGAATGCAATAAAATCCTCACAGCAATGAGTTAAACCCCCCACCCCCCACCTCCCACCCCAGACCACCAAAACATCAAAATCAATATTGAAAAAGGTGTTTGTCTGTCCTGGTTTCAAAAGAAATGCACATACCCAAGATAATTGTTTAGAAATGTTAACTTATCTCTTCAGAAAACAGGTTATGGCCAGTAAATGAATAGCTACAAATGAGATTAATGTCATGTGTTAGTTTAAAAAACACAGTTTACAGAAGACACAGTTTACAGAAGTGTGCCTGACTTGGCTGAAGCTTTGTTTTGAAACCGAAAATACTGGGCTTGTTTTTATTCTAAAAAATGCTAACTGTCACAATAACCTTCTATATTTTCACAGATACTTTTGCACAGCAAGTCTCCAAATATATAGGAATCATTTCGTTCACTGACTTAAATGTAACCATTCAGGGCGCTGAGGAGCATCTGGGAGCAGATCCTACACACAGCATTGACTAGGCAGGGATGTTTATTGAGTGATTGCTATGAAAGGCAAGCCAAAGGCTGTAAAACTGTAACCAGTTAAGTCTGGTGGTGGTGTTTGTGTGTGCTTGTGTGAGTGTGTGGGTGCTGATACCTGACCCCACCTGCCAAGAAGACGTTGCCTTTGGGCCCAAAGTAAAACGATCCAGAGATTACATCAACTTGCCGTCATCCTGACGAAGGCTTTGGATGAGGCTGCAGCCAGGTAATGTGCGTCACGAGGCAGGAGTGTGTGCATGCGTTTGGGTGTGTGCGTAGCTTAAACCAGTGAGGACTAGACTAGTGCTGGTTCCTGAGGTATAGTATTAAACATGACTGAACAAAAAGCTCCCAGTTATGAAAAAGACCCTGTGTGATTATTCTGCCACAGAAGATGAGTAATGCAGCAGTCATCCTCTCTTACACACACACACACACACACACACACATTCGGGTCTGGTGAAATTCCACACCTCTCCTCTCCGCATGCCTCGGGTTACGTGGCTGTTCTCAAAGTGCCGTCTCTCTTTCTCTCCGTGAGCACAGACTGTCCATGAGCGAAAACAACAACACAGACCACTGAGCCAACACCACTGAAGCGTACATACACAAGTCAATCTCGCCTCACAGTCACACAGGCGTGTGGGGGTCTGGCCCCAACCCCCAGAAAGACTGTGTCAGTGCATATCACTCAATCTGTGGTTAATATTACTTAATGCTACATAATCTGTTAGTGATCTATGGTTGCGGTAGCTAGCACCAAGAGCCTGACCTGCTAATATTGATTTTTCCTCCCTCCTGTTCACAGAGCAGTCAGAAAAAGTTTGAAGACAACAGGTTTCTCTACAGTCAACTTGCTATGTCATGTGCTTTCAGGTATTAGAGCCTTGAGGAGCGTTGGTGATGTTATGTCTGTGTTTATATTAAAATGTTTTCAGTTTGTGTTCTTATAAGGGATGCTCTTATTAGGAGAATCTTTTTCACTAATGGTGCTCTTTACCCCCATTTACCTTCTGTGATGCAAGGTTCACAACTTTTTCAGAGATGTGATATTTGTATACAGGAACTAATATGGTTATTTATACATGAAAGTATGTCTGCAACATGCTAGTATCAAACCATGTCCATGACATTACATTAAATGACATTACATTCATTTGGCAGACAATTGTATCCAAAGCAGCTTACAATAGGAGGAAACGCTCAAATTTCAGGACAACATGAGAACCAGAGCTACAAACTGGTCATGGTTGGACTTCTATCAGTTGAGAAGGAGGTTGGTTCTCTGAGTTAGACCAACACTATTGCATGTTTTGGGAAGATTTTTCATGGTTAGTTACATCACAAGACTATTTGCATATTCCCAAAAGCTGTTTAATAGCTTTTGCAACTTTTCGCTCATGGCTGCAAGACATGTTTGTATTTAAATTCTAATGAAGATTGCAGAACCACTGTGGTGCATCCAGCCACTGTACCATTAGCATAGGAACTTGGAGGCGCTACTTATCTGTTTTAGGCCTATAATGAACCACAGAATTCGGTCTGAGTGGCAGAAAGTGACCCCATCAATCCTGGCGGTAGCACAGCCATGTGTGCCTGGGAGTCCAACAGACACCATTGGTCTTGCTCTCTCTGGGTGGGCTTCCCTCTCATCACTCAGTACAGTGCCAGCCAGCAGCGGCATTTGTTAGCTGGTTTAACAGAACTGGCATTGGAAAGAAGCACATGCTAGTCTGTACCTTCCCAGCACAGATGGGATCCTGTGACTGAGGAATCTAAGCTAGCAGATTGAGCAAGACTTGACTAATACTGGGGAGAAAATTGGGAGAAATGTAAACAGAAGAGAGAGCAAATACAAAGCATTACAGATATATCAGTGCAACTGAATGAAAAAGGTAAAAACAAAAAGGTAAGGTCATTAAAAAATGTAGCAGAGTGAAAAGATTCCCCTCCTTAGTGCAATATTCGAACAGAAGTAAAACCATTACCACTCATGAAGTTATGAACCTTCACCTGTTAGTGATTTACCAACAGATTCTAACAGGATATTTGCCTGTTATTTTTTTAATCGTAATAGAATCACGAGGAAGGCAAAGCAACAGGAAATATTACAAGTTTAGCAAAAGGTTTAAAGTATTACTCACTCATTATAAATGACTGGTACTTGGGCACTGTAACTTCATATTATTTTTCCCACCACTACTTGTGAACCCATTTTCATTTTTAAAATGATTTCCACACGATGTTGTATGTATTCACAGACAATAGATAGCATTCCAAAGTGCATTTATAACACAGAGGGAAAAACCCAAACAGAGGCTTTATCAAACCCAGTGTAACCTTCTCCTCTTTAAAACAATGATGAGGAACTCTCGTGTATACCTCCCCCTGACCCCCCCACACACACTGCAGACTCAACACTCAGTGCTATGACGTTAGTGGGGCGGGGAGGTGAGTGGGAGACTGGTGACAGACGGAAAACTGACCTTAAACATGTGCACACACACACACACACACATACATACACACACACACACACACACACACACACACACGCATACAACCAAAAGTCAGTGCCCAAAGCAAGGCGGGCACACATACACTGTTATTTCAGACTTTTCCTGCTTTCTTTACCAACCACTCCAACAAGCATCTTTCACCTCCGAGCCAAATGGCTTTTAATTGCTGCTGTTGCAAAAATCTATTGAAATGTAAAGGTGTGTGTGCTGAGCCTTTCTTTGTTTCACCAGACTGAGAGCGAGATTAGAGTCAGTCGCTTCGACGACGTCAACAACAACATTATTAAACCAGTTTTTTGAAAGAGCGCTGATCCCTTCACATTATTCTCAAATGAGTCTTCACTGCTTGGGAAATTTTAGAGGCAAGCATCATCTGAGACATGATCATTCACCCATTCATTCTCTGTAGTCGCTTAATTCTTATTGGGTCACGGGTACCCGGAGACTGTCCCGGGATCTAGAGCCGAGAGGCAGGGACTCTGGGCGGGGCGCCAGCCCACCACAAAGACATGATAATGCACCATGTAATTTCAACACATTCCTCAACATTCTCAACTGCATGATCTCTTTAACAAAAACCCACCAAGAGCAAAGGCCACATCAGTAATTGCATTTTATAAACCCCTTCACAGCCTCAGCCTGTGCATAATGTACTGCCATCTATTAAAATACAGTGGATCAAGCTAGAGTAAGATGACCCATGCCCTGTGTCTGTAGGGATCTTTGCAACGTTTTCGGAATGTGACCATATATTCAGGAATCATCTATAATTTCCATAATACCGTAAATGTAATAAAAATGCATAGGCCCCAGAGGGTCAAGATTTAAGAGGTGTTTTTAGCCTGGACTGCTTTTCTACGCAGTCAAAATACACAGCAGCCAATCAGAACAGAGGTCAAAAATAAGTTTGGAAAAGAAGCTGGAAAATGGTCATGTAAAAAAAAATTATGACAGTTTTAGGGACTTGAACCCACAAACATGTTATTAGTGGACGTTTTATTGAAACAGTGGAATAAAATACTGGAAAAATGTAAGGTATGAGCCCTTAAAGCCTGTTTACACAAAGCGTCATGTATTTCAGGGTAAATGGTTTACATATGTGGCTTAATCATAAATACAGGTCATAAATACAGGTCATTTATCCAGCATTAAAAGGAAAGCTAAAAAAAGAGGGGAATACCCCAAATGTTGGTGTTTTACGCAAACTAATGTCTATTATTTAACAAAGGCAAAAGACTGCTACTACTTTAGCTATGCTAATGTCTCTTTGTCCATGTTTATAGATATAAAACCACATTAGAAACTGTATTATACATGACAAAAGCTGAGGTCATGTGTGATTATTTATGCACACAGTCTGCATTTTGCAAGATTGTTTATAAATGTGCATTACTTATAAGATTACTTGTAATATTACTTATTAGCCATATTAGTTAACAGGTCCTCTCACCTACATTAGTATTGGAGCTCCAGTGAAAACTAATAAAGCAGACGGCCAGTACCAAACATTGTGGTTGATTCACTGCATATGGGTTGAAGCAGTATAAATAAGATTTTGGCTAGAACATCATTATGACGCATAGTCAACAATAGCTCTGACCCTGTGGTCTCGAAGGTTTCCTAAGGTCCTAATTGTTTCTTCTCTCCAGTACAATAGCAGACGCTTCCCAGTCTCTGTGCTGTGCTAGTTCTCTTGCAGTACATAAGATTTCATCTGGATGTTGTGGCTGAGTCTCTGTAGGCTTCAGGCCTTGGAATGGAGTCGGTCATTATAGTCAACAAGACAAACAGTGTCCCTCTAATCTGCTCCCCCCAATTCTCAGTGATCCATTAAGTAATCCCCTCATAGTTGTGGACAATAACAAATGCAGACAGGCTTGATTAACCATACAGGCATGATACAGTTCCTCATATCTGACATCAAAGACTTCCTAAGGGCATGAGTCAGTTTTAATGCAGATATTATGTTCACTTGTACCTGGTGACTATCCTTATTCTTAAGCTTTAATGTATTAAACAAAATGTATTAATTTTTATCAGGAATGGGTAATGCTTAAGTAGTTGTATTTGGTAAGTGGGGGTTAAGTTACAAGAAATAATGAAAAATCATGTTGTTGTGTTGTGGTTAAAGAAAAATGCCTTAAAAAGCTCCCAAAACACTTAAACTTCATTTTAAACTCATTAGCCTTAAAGAAGTAAAGATAAAGGTAAACCTGAACTCCAGCTGTGCTAGAATGTAAATAGTGATATTATTGCTGTACAGACTGTACTGTAATTCATGCACATGCATTTTCTTTGGTACGCACTGTTGTTATTGTTGGCATAAGCGGTTAAATACGGTAAAAAATTCATTTAATTTACAGTAAAAAAAAAATTGCAGGGCAACCCAGCACAAGGACGAGGGGGCGTGGGGGACCAGACCCGGACTTCACAAAAGCAAAAAAATGCTGAGGATATCTTTTCCGCACCTGTGCGGGGGTTCCACGAAAAATTATTAGTTTGGTTCCCAGAATAAATCCATGTGAGAATCGCGACTGCTGATCCACGTATAAGTAGGGGGTTTCTGTACATAAATACTTTTTTGTAGTTTTACTTGGTTACTATACTAAGTATTACAATGTACTTGTATTTAGCTTTATGTATTAGTTTGTAGTTGTGCCTGGTTCCTATACTTACAGACTATGCCCCAAATGTATTTGGTTACTGTACTTAGTTACTATAGTTAAAGATTAAGCTCAAATTGTACTTGTTTACTAAATTTAAACATTGTACTTCTATCCAGTTATCTTTAGGTGAGATTTTATAGTTGTGGTTTCTATGCTTATTTTGGGAAATCTGTAATTTCCCTGACTGGTAAAACTGAATTCCTGCATTTTTACTCCAGTTACATTCCATCATGTGTAGTGCACTTTAAAAATCTCAAAGGCAGGAGGTACTAAAACATTTAACCAAATTCATATTGGCTGAAAATGAAATTGTCCACAGCTTTGCTTTTAAATCTCTGTACAAGAAACAGTAGTCACTGTTACTTACTGTCACAGTACACTCAAAATCTGGCATTCATGGCCCACACCTCTGAGGAAACAGGGCACACATATAATAGCATGTGTGAATTAAAGCGAATATATGTTTTTCACATTTAAAGAGTAAGACAAGGCTCGCTAGTCTTGATAAGGATTTCTTATATTTATATTATATTGGAAGCCAAACATTCTAATAAGTATCAAATGTTATCAAAATTGGTTACATTCCATAAGACAGCAAAATTAATTCACATCCTACATTTTTACACCACTATTAAATCATTTTATCGATTAAGTTCACAGATGTGTGCCGGGCTCAAATACTCATTAGAAACAGAAAACAGATGCTATGTTCAGATACACACACACTTTCAGTAAAGTGCAAAATGTACAGAGCAAGGAGGCCAAGGCATGTATGTCAGTGTGGTGGTGCACACTGAAACTGACACATGCCTGGGGAACTCAGCCCAGGCCACGCACTCATGCACTAACTCATGCACTAACTCATGCATATGTGCAGCCATGCAGCTTCTAGAGTCAGCTGCATGAATTTAAAGGGGCAGCAAAGGTTTGCGATTGCAAAGCTGATCAAAGGCTTTACTTCTTTTCCCTGTTCCTGCTCTTGACAGCTGCTATATATATATCACTGTGTATCCAAAATGGAAATGATGAACTGTAGGTGTAGTCAACATTTTAATATTTTTGTGCAGAAAACAAGCTAAAAGCTTGGGATTTTAAAGTCCTAATACTATGGGAATATCACAACAGCTTACAGTGACTGTTCTATTTTTGTGGACTTCAGTACATTTTCTATGCTGGGATATAAATGTAATAAATCGATGGAACGGATGGAACAATAATCTTAAGGGGGTGGAAAGAGAAGATAGGAGTTCCACATGGGAAACGATTTTTGTCTATTTTTGTAATAGCACTCCCTTGCGCCTCCTCCTCGAATCGATTCCTGTATAGCTTTATAGAAGAAGACACATGTATAGAGGCAGTAACTTTATGGCTCAGTTGCCCTTGAAACCCTTCTGGACTGACAGCAGACCTAAACGCCCCGACAGCACCAGTCTGACTCATTATAGAGTTTTAGGGCTTTTTTGTTGTAATTTTTCAGGCCACGAGTCTCTTCTGTAAAAATCTCCTGCCTACTAGAGCGACCCAGTTTGGAGGCATTGCCTTTGAGACATTAACGTTTCCTTTTGAAGATGTGTCAGCCTGCACAGCATGACACCCCCATTACAGCGCGAAAGAGAGAGGAAGAGAGGAGGAGAGACGTTTGGTGAAGGCTGAAGAGGAACAACAAAATGTGCAGGAATGTATCTGTATTACAACATGTGAGAAATTGGAAGCTTGTGGTTTCGAGCAAAACGAAACGTATTCAAATCTACAATACAAAATGTCTATGAAGCAGCTTCATTCGTTAGTGTGCAGGGCACAGTGGAATAGCTAAAACTCGTTAGCAGGCCAGGAAACACACATTTGTGACTGAACACAGCATCAAAAAAGCATTTTCATGAGGTGATATTAAATTTGCAGATGATGTAGATGATGATGATGGCAATGGTAATGTGAGGAAATGGAGATAATATTAGGTTTAATATTAGGCATTTTATGTGTAGGACCATGATAACTCAAAGAAAGTATTGAATACTTCATTATTATTATTATTATTATTATTATTATTATTATTATTATTATTATTATTATTATTATTATTATTATTTCTGTTCTTGTTGTAGTTACTGCTGCTGCTTTTATTATTATTATTATTACTATTATTATTATTATTATTATTATTATTATATTATTATCATTATTATTATTATTACTGTTGTTGTTGTTGTTGTTTATGGAAGTGTGTTGTGTATAAGGGGTCTTCCAGCCAGAGACGCATAACATTACTGGCAACAAAAATAGATATACATATAAAATGAAAGCTCTTGGTGAGATCTATCTAGTGCCAAATGCTTCAAACATGAAAGTTGGTTTGATGTTGAGGATGAAATTGAATAGTGGCTGAGTAACTATGGTTCAAGTTTGTTTTTTTCGGATCCATAAAATGTGTCAAATGTCACGTACACGCCTCAAGAGCCAAGTCTTTGCTGTAGTTCTTTAACCAAGAATGATGAAAGTAATAGGGATTTCTGGGAGTGAACAGATATAGAGTTGAATGTGACTTAGTGAAGTAGTGGACTTCAGTGCTGAGGAGGTCTCAGGGGCTGTATATAATCATATATGGAAGAAATCACTGCGCACAATCACTTATGAAAAAAGTTCTGTAAGCTCTTGTGTGAAATGAAATACTTTCCCCCTGTGTGTGTGTGTGTGTGTGTGTGTGTGTGTGTGTGTGTGTGATACAGGGATTGAGGGAAGCAGGATTGGGCTGCTACAGTGGCAGGCGCGTCCCGACTCTTTTTCCACGCATTAGCGGGAGCAGAAAGTGGGCTAGATTCTGCATGTTTAATTAGAGAAGGGATTTACCCTCTAAAAGGATCCTCAGTACTGTGAACAGAAGAGGGGGAGGAGGCGGAGGAGAGAGGAGCACAGAAAAGGAAGGAGGTGTTTGTGATGATGCTGTTGTTTATGCATCATGAATACCTCTCTCTCTCTCTCTCTCTCTCTCTGTCTCTCTCTTCATTCACACTCCACAGTCTCTCCATTCTCCTTTCTGTTATCTCCCCTCCTGCTTCCTACCCCTCTCTCGCTCTACTTTCTATCGTTTCCTCTCCCGTCTATCACATGTTGTCTGTCTCTCTCTGCTTATCATTCCTCTCTTCCTCCTCATTTTCAGCTTTTCAACTGTGTCTAATGTCTCTGGATGTTTCCCTCTGGACGTTTCTCCCCTTCTCTCCCCTTCCTTTCTTTCTTTTCTCCCCAGCCCTCACTTTCCCGTCCTCACTTCACTTTCTCCCTCATTTCTGTTCGTCCTCAATCATCTCTTTTTCTCTCGTTTCTCTACCCATCTTCTATATTTACCAACCATGTTTCTTTCTCACTTTTTTCATTCTCTCGCTTTGTTTTTTCCTCTTTTCTCTCTCTCTTCTCTCTCATTTCATCCAGCATGTCTTTCGTCAGTTCGTTTCTCTCTACCTGTCATCTCACTGCCTCATCTGTCTCTCTCCCCATCTCTTCATCATCTTTTTTTCATTTTTCCCTCTCTTTTCTCTTTCTATCCTCTCTCACCCCTTGTGTAAGTGTGTGTGTGTGTGTGTGTGTGTGTGTGTGTGTGTGTGTGTGTGTGTGTGTGTGTGTGTGTGTGTGTG
>JBBPDE010000134.1:18456127-18466905 GCA_037974605.1 Nannopetersius ansorgii
TATAGGAAAAGATGTATAAGAGATGCGTGGGAGGACTGGCTAGTCGCCAAGATGCTCCTTAAAGAGGTGGGTCTTCAAACGACGCTTGAAGAGGCGAAGGACTCCACAGATCTGAACGAAAAGAGTCTAGATGCATGTCTTCCTCTTCTTTTGAGCAAAGGAGGTTCAAGACGAGCTGTACTTGATGCCCTGAAAGGACGAGAAGCGACACGCTGCTTGATCAGTGCAGAAAAGTAAGGAGGTGCAAGCCCATTCTTAGCCAGTGTTAAGGTTAAGGTTAAGGTTTTGAACTTAATGCGAGCAGCCACAAGGAGCCAGTGAAGGTTCTGTAATGAACTCAAAGTCATGACCAGAAAACAGTGCATGTCGCAACCTCACTGAGAATGTAGGACGGAAATGTAAAAAATGGTCCATGAACAGGTTCCATCCTGCAAAACCTGCTTAAAGTAGAATATCATTTTTCATTATGAAGGCCATGCCTCAAAGAGTTAAGGCCCAAAGAGGAGCAAATAAATACTGTGATGTGTATTCATTCAATAATCCCATCATATTTCCTGTATATATAAAATGACATTAAATTAAAACAATGAGAATAATTTAGATTAGTTTATTTGCTATGAATTAAAAAGCATAATTTAAGTGTTGTTCCATCATTGTTGTAAGGGGTTTTTCTGTCACTTCTCCTCAGTTCTGGAAATTCAGTGGAATGTCCCGTCAGTCCATTTCGACCTGAATTCTTCCATTTTTTTTCATTATTCCTCGCATTTCCTGCAATTTTCCTCCTTGGGGATCTCAGTCACTTGCTCAGAATGGCGACTGCTGTAATGAAAATAAAGCAAAGTGAAGGTTACAGTGGTCCATCACAATGCTCTAACGGTAGTAAAGGAGGAAAGTGAAAGAAATAAATGAAATAAAATTAATATACAGGTCTGTCTGTCACCTCTCCGCTTCAGTAACTTTATGGAGTATGATCTGGATCTGTCACATAGATTATACTCTCTCTCTCTCTCTCTCTCTCTCTCTCGCTCTCTCTCGCTCTCTCTTCAAAGTGAAGCTAACAGTGATTATAAAGTTACTGACAAGAGAAAAGAAAGCAATAAAGTCAATTAAAGATTAATGATGAAATGATGTGAAATACAGATGATCAAAGTAATGAAGCAGACACATGACTAATACAAATAATAATGAAAACAAATAGTAATAATACCACTGCTATTGTTACTGTTACTACTACTACTAATAGTATTCATCATAATAATGAATAATGAAGGCCAGTTTTGCTATTATCAGTAGATCTCTAGTGTTTCTATAAAAATATGAAAAATTCTAGAAAAATAAATATATATATTTTAAATGATAATGAAAACAAATTTAGTATTATTATTAAGATGTGTTTAAATTCCAATGTAGGTCTGGGTGATAGTCTCTCTCTCACTCACTCACTCTCTCTCTTTTTGTCAGTCGCTGAGTCTCTCTCTCTCTCTGTCTCAGTGTCTCTCGCTCTCCCTCTGCAGGATTTGCTGGAGGAGCGAGACCGAGAGGATAAATCAGGATTTTTTTCTTTAGCTGTTCACTGACCTGTAGCTCTTTTCCAAGTGTGGTTCTTCTCTCTCTCCCAGATAAACCGTGAGTACATCCACATCCACACTCGCATTCCTTCCAGACAGAGTGAAGGAGGAGGAAAGTTTAAGGACGAGCGTCTCTTTAGCTGAGAAGTTGAGATAATGGCTCCTTGGTACTCAGGCCGTGCATGGAGAAGATGCAGAAAAAATCAGTTCACAGTTAAACTCAAGTCTCTCGGATGGGGCTCGGATGCACGTTTTTTGCTCGGTATAAAAGAAGTGAAGTTGTGTATTTCTTGTGAAGTGTATTGCGTTTCAGTGAGTCGGGCGTGTGCGTCAACGACGCGGTGGAAATGCAAAATGTGCAAAGTGTGTCTGTCCTGCAGTGTCTCACGGTGTCAGGAACAGTCCTGGATTTCATCATGTGAACGAGTTTTTTTCTATAAAATCTACAAAAGTGTGAAAACGTGCGCAGGAAAGTGTTAAAGAGGTTGTTTATCTGTGCAGAGCCCCAGTTTTGACTGTCTGCCAGACTCCTCCCGTTTCTGCGGCCGTGTGCAGCCTGGGCCTTGGAGGAAGAGAGCTCTGTTTCTCATCTTCTCCCTATAAAATACACTATATGGACAAAAGTATAGGGACGCCTCCCAATAACACCAATTACAATTACTCGCTTTGTGTGCTGAGGCACAGTCCTGCTGGAATAGAAACGGTTCTTCCCAAACTGTTTCCATGAAGTTGGGAGCATGTCATTGTCCAAAATGTCTTGGTATACTGAAGCGTTAAGATTGACCTTCATTGGTAGTAAGAGGCCTAGCCCAAACCCTGAAAAACAGGTGTGTCCCAGTACTTTTGTCCATACAGTACAGTGTATGTGTGTGTTGGATTTTTTTTTTTTTAAATGTACATATGCATTTTTGATGATGACCTACAGGACGGGCTGTTGTTAAATTAGTCTGGAAAGGGCTTTAGCAGTAAAAGATGATTAGGAAGCCAGACTGAGCAAGCTGGGATTTAGATGTGCTGCAGGACACATGGCTTAAAGCAGGAGTCTCAAACCTGTCCAGAAAGGGCCGCTGTGGGTACAGGTTTTCGTTCCAACCAAGCAGTAGACACACCTGATCCCACCTCAGTAATCAGTTGGTCTTGGTTTTTAGTTACTCAAGTCTGGCTTCTTCTTGGTTGGAATGAAAACCTGCACACATAGCAGCCCTTTCTGGACAGTTTTGAGACGCCTGGCTTAAAGCAATGGTATGTCTGCTTTTTTAAGTGTCAACACAGTTACAGTAACCTGTATGGGTCAATAAATAAAGATAGAGATTAGTGGGGCAGTCCCCAGAAGTGCAATGAGACCTGAACTTTGTGTTCAGACAAATGAGAGCAGCAAACAAACTCAGTAATTGCTTTTCTGATCTTTGGGTTTTAGCACACGCCAGTTGCCTACTAATTTTGCTGAACACATTTGGTGATATTCATAGAAACTCACTGGATAAACACGATAAGAGGATAACCTAGTCACGCCGACTTAGAGCTGTATCAAGCGGAGCAGTGGGTATTTAACAAAGCAGTAAACACTGAACTTAGCATGTTGGCTTGGCCTTCAGCAATGAGGTTTTTGATCACAGGGCTGCCGTTGGTCTGAGAATTTGACAATGTTCACAGCCCAGCAGTGAGGTAAAATTCACAGTACTGGTGCTGCACAACATAGTGGGACCCCTTATAGTCAAGCGTGAACACACCACAGCATATCACACAGTGTGAACAGTGGGAAATTCCTTCTGTGCATTTAACCCGTCCACTCTCAGTCCTGGGGTTCGAACCCATGGCCTTATGATCACAGGCAACACTCTAGCCACCAGTCGCCTCAAATAATATTTGTGATTCACCACACAAGCAATATTTATTAATATAATTAATGTGCGTATGCGTGTTCTTCCTCTGTGTCTCAGATGCTGCGTCTGACTACAGCACGAGTTGGGGCCCTGTTGTCCAGACAGGCGTTGGCGGCTCTCGGCACTAGAAGTACCAGGATGGCCAGCCATGGACATGGTAAAAAGGATGCTGCTAGATAAAATGAGGAACAAGCAACATGGTGTTTTAGTGAGGTGTTGGACCATCATGAGCTGCCAGAATAGCTTCAGTGGACCCTGTCATAAATTCTACTGGTCTCTGGAAGTGTACTGGAGACATTAAACATCATTCATCCAAAATATATTTTCTCAGTCAAGTGTTTTCACAGGGCATGCACTGATACCACTTTATCCCTACAGATACAATACCCAGGTATACAAACACTGAGGAGCAGTACGGACCTAATTCGTATATTAGTAGTTAGTATATTCCTTTAAATTTAAATGTTTACACACTTTCACTGTTTAAAACTTGGAAATAAATGTGTGGCTGTTAAAACATAATAATTTTAATAAATGGCATTTACTAATTGGACAACTTCGCATGAGAACACACATACATAAAACATCCGAAGCTTTTAATGAATAGCATTTGCTGGCTGGATAACTTTGCATATGAATAGTTTCAGGTCTATGAAAAGTAGTCAAAATGTCACTTGGTGCTTGGCAGCTGGAATGAAACCCATAACATTGTAAAAATGGAACTGTTTGCTTCTTAAAAAGTGGAAACATTTGCATTGCATCTGTTTATCAGCTCTGTTCAGCTTGTTTCTGGGTTTTCCTTTAATCTGTTTATGCCTATCATGCTAAATGGCAGTAGTTACCACAGACAGATCAGTTAAAGTGAACATACAATATGTCTAGTGTTCTTTATTCATCCAGTAGGGGACACTCTGTCCTTTGTGATATAATAAAGTAACTCTTAGTGATTTATTACTGTTTTGTTTTATTTGTGTCTCTCACTCCATCATCCCTCTGAAGTAACGGAGCAGCCTGACGTGTCCGCCCCTGTGTACTGGGATCGCCGGGACACCCCACTGCCGGACAGACCTTACCAGGACACCCTCAGTGCTGCTGACAAGAGTCTGAAACAGAAGGAAAAGGGACCCTGGAATAGTCTTTCAGACGAGGAGAAAATTGCCTGTTTGTATTTATTCTTTTTTTTTTCCTGTCAGTTTTTCAGACAAAGTGATTTTACTTCCAAAGGTAGCACACTTAAGTGCATTTAGGGCAGGTGCAGCTCTGAGGCTTGGATTCATTTTACAGAAGTAAACCATAAATCTTCCGTGCTCACATGCCCACATCATTTGAACAACCGTGTCCTCTTCTCACTGTCTCAGTGTACAGGCTGATGTTTAAAGAGACATATGCAGAGATGAAGAAGCCGACCAACGAGTGGAAGACAGTAATAGGTGGAATCTTCTTTTTCATCGGAATGACGGGGCTGGTGGTCCTCTGGCAGCGCATCTATGGTGAGTAGGACCAGCACTGGGGCAGTTGGTGACCTAGTGGTTAGGGTGTTTGCCCTGCAATCAGGAAGTTGTAGGTTCGATTCCCAAGACTGCACCTCTGAGGTACCCTTGAGAAAGGTACCGTCCCCACACACTGCTCCCTGAGCGCTGTGTTCCTCGCTGCCCACTGGTTCACTTTGTGAATGGGTTAAATACAGAGGAAGAATTTCATGCTGTTCACATATGACAAATGGTCACCTTGTGTTTTGGGCAATTTTGTACAAATCTGCTGTTTTGTGATGTTACAGTGACCCATTTGAAATTTAGTATATTCACAAAAATGAATGTTTACCTCTATGGGGCAGCTGGTGTCCTGGTGGTTAGGGAGTTGCCTCTGCAGTCGGAAGGTTGTGGTTTTGAATCCTAGCACTGCTAGTGTCACCACTGAGGTACCCTTGAGTAAGGTACCGTACCCACACACTGCTCTCCAGGCGCTGAGTTCTTGGCTGCCCGCTGCTTCGCTTGGTGAATAGATTAAATGCGGGAAACGGTTTTGTGCCGTTCCCACTGTGTGCTGTGGTGTTCATGTATGACATGGACACTTAACACACTTACACTTTACATACATACACCTACACCCAGAGGTTTAGCTCTGCAAACAGTGTTTCAGACCAGACTTAAATAATTTATAATACAGAAAAGTCATAAGTGCAGAGCTCTTGTGTATATGTGTTCAAGGAACAGTAAAAAAAATCAGCCTCTTCAATCATAAGGGAAAAAGAGAGGTTGGAAAATAGTCCTGTAGAAATGAACTGACTTTTTGACTGGTCAGTTAAACACAAACATTATACGTAGACCTCAAGTAAAAAAGGACTAGCCCCTTGATTGAAAATGTAATAAAGTCAAGAGAATACAATATTAAAAAGGGTTAAATGTAAGTTTTGTATTTTTATTTATCTGTTGGTGAGATTGGGAGCTTTTCCAGAACATTTCGCTTAGATCCCCATATTTCAGGTGAGCATTAAATGTGCTTAGCTGTACATCTTATCTCAGTTGTTCAGTATCTCAGTACATGTGTAAGACACTTTAGATGGTCTAAGAATACTCTAAGAAATGAGACACTTCAGAAGCAGTCATTAAAAAGTTTAAATTCAAGTTTTGTGCCAACGTTGTTTCTTTTTCCCCCCTCGTCAGTGTATCCTCCTCACCCTCGTACCTTTGACGAAGAGTGGGAGGCCAAGCAGGTGAAGAGGATGCTGGACATGCGGATTAATCCAGTAGAGGGCTTCGCTGCTAAATGGGACTATGAGAAGGGCCAGTGGAAGTAGATGCAGGAAGGGCAAGCAGACTGTCTTGCCTGTCTTAACCTCTTTAGACACCTGCTGCACTTATGACGCCACGAAGTGTATTCCCAACCGTCCATGTGAATACTACAACCACTGCCGTTTAAAAATGGCTATACTATAACTGTCACTTTATATGTAGATGAAGCTTTGTTTGATTGCACTTATAGTGAGAGGAAATTACCATGAATGTGATCTAAATTGTGTGGAATAAACCCGGGTTTCTCAACCACTAATGGGCGTAAAGGCTTTTGATTGGGCCACAAATGTAAAATTGAGACAGGCCATTGGTCCTCTATTGGCTATGTAATAAAATCTAATGTGGCCAAGTGGGTGCTGTGATAGGCCTTAATGTGGAAAAGGTTGAGAACCTTTGGAATAAACCATTCATGACAAGTTACTGTGCCTGAGGGATTCTGTCATCTCATACTACAGTACTGATCATCTTAAACAGTTCACTCATTTTTTATATTTTGCCTTAAGCATTTGTAGCAGAAAACTCAACTCCAATTGATAAAGGTTTCAAAAGCTAAAATACACCCAGTTCAAATAACCAGCAACCGCACCTTTGTTGCTGTCTCAGCTGAAGCCACGTACGCATGTTGAATGACCACCGCTCAGATGAATCTAGTGGGTTGAAATCGGTCTTTATTCAGTTTTAATGATATCAGACATTAAAAAAAGGCCTAAGACATGAAACAATTTATTCAGGGATGGTGTTGCTTAAATAAACCCAAAGCCTTAAAAAAATAGTTCTTTTGTGTCTTCCTATTTTCTGATGAACTTGGCTAGATACAAACACAATGAGTAACAAAACACCTTAAAGAAACGATGGAGTTTAAGGCCATAGGAAAGAACACTATGCGTTTACACCAAATATCATAAATAATATTTTCAAATCATCAAAAAGGCTTTAAATAATTTCACTACGCTATTATGCTACTCTAAATGTCATTTTTAAGTTAACTAGTTTACATAGTGTCGTGCCAAGGCTGGTCATTTTACTCTGAAGCACACTTGCCAAGCTTTTCTCATACACTTGACATTATTCTCGCAGTACACACGCGTTCAGCACAACACACGTACATACACACAGCATGCAAGCAGCAAATTTTCATTATGTGGAATGTAGTTTTTGTAAAATCAGTGTCTTCAGAGCAGCGTTAATGTCGGTTTCAGGGCAGTTTCAAATTTCCCCAGAGCTATGCCATGTTCATAACTGAAAATGTGGACCGTGGCATCAGACTGGGTTGGATCGGAAGCAAATATCTCTTCAGTTATATCTGAAACTGTATATGGACAGGTGAGTGTGCCAGAAGCCCCAACCTTGTTTAGGGAATCTGTTGCAATAGGTTAGTAGTTCAGAAGTGAACAAAGATTTGGAAAGCAGCCCAGGGTCTGTAACCTTGAGGCATTTTAATAGACGAGTGGGTTTCTAGGTTAAGCGTCTGCCATTTGAGAGCAGTTCATATTCTCCCATTTTCCCACAGTGGATCTCGCTGTAGGTTCAAGTGGGGAAAGTCACCTCTACCGTTTCCCTCCACCTGGCTCCTTTACCCTCAGTAAAACGCTTGTCAAACACCATAGCAGATAAAACACGGATTTGACTTGGCGTTCTTTTCTGAATTAAACATGCTTTGAAGCCTAGCAATTGTTTTCTTATCTTCTCGTCCATTTTTTTCCACGGTTTGACACGAGCGAGCAAGTGGAGCAGCAGGGAGCCGCGCTGAGTGACGAGCGGATAGAGCCGCCATGACAGGAGAAGCGAGCAGTTTAACGCACCGGTTAAAGACGAGACATCAGGGGGACAGGATGATTGAGAGATGACAGATTTAGTGGGTTTTAATGGTGCACCTGTCTGTGGGAGCGAGATAAGAGGTGACACGATGGACAAACAACCAAAATAACCCGATGTTTATACTACTCAAAGCTAGAGCATATTAACCAGCCAACCAACTAAATTAATATTTATTGGCTCTGGATCTCAGTTCTAGACATTAGAAGGTTGTAGTTTGTTGCAGAACGTTTGGTCAATATGCTCTAGCATTTAGTGTATGGCCTACAAATGAACAAACCTAAAAATCCATTCTCAAAATCCATCTCAAGACCTTGAGATGTTTAACCTTCATCTCAGCATGCACTGGTAACTAGTGGAGATTGGAAGCTGCGCAGTACATGTTGTGGATTTTAAGTTGAGCAGTGGGCCAATAACAAGGAGAATGAAGTATGGTAGAAATTGAGATTTCAAAATAGCTCTGTGAGAATGTTAGCTGAATCCAACTTGGTGCTTCAGTGTTAAATATTGGATGAGAACACAGACTTAAAATAGGAACACCCCCATACACATACCCACAACACACACACACACGCACCACAAAGTAGAATTGACATTTACCATACATCAGTGACAAGTTAATGATCACTAAAGCAAGTATAGCCTTACTACCTAAGCTTTATTTACCTTAACATACACCACCTGCCTTGATGACGTTCTGAGTGTTTTATATATATATATATATATATATATATATATATAAAAAATCATACACCATCTCTAAGACCAGACAAGACACCGGGGACTCTTGTGGCAATGTGGTTTAATCTAATTTCTGTCTGTTAAATGAGTTATTACAATGTTATGTGTGTATGATGCAGTGTAAGGTGGCACTAAACACAGGACTGTGTCTATTCTACCTCTCCTTACAATACTCCCAATGGTGTAGAGAAAGTTATAGGTGATAACCACACTTCTAACAAAATGAGGTTTAATAACGCAACATTAAACAAAAAAACAAAAAACAAAGACACATAACTTACTAGCGCCTACATCAGAACAGCACCTCTCATAATGGGAGTACTTGGTCCATTCAAAAACAGAGAGGCTTCAACAGAGCTTATCAATGTCTCCATGTTTAAGCCTGTACTTAGTTCGCGACTAAACTACAGGAACTCTTCACTGACCACTGCAACAATTAGGCTTAATGTCTACAAAGTAATGTAGCCCAGATTTCGCTTGAGAAAATGACAAAATGGTTAAAGGATCCTCTTTTTCTGCTGCCCCCACACTGTCAGCAAAGATGCAGGGCAGTCCGTTCACACAGTTTCAGGTGCTGCACTTCACGCTTGAGAGAGGAAAGTGTCCCTTTAGTCCAGTTAACAGTCTACGAAGGGTCAAGAACACGAACTGAGACTTCACTTGAACCCTGTGTTAGGTGCTTTATTTGTAAGCAAATGTGTAAACATGACAATTCTTGGCAAAGAAAATGAAACAAATAAAACAAACTTTAAAGAGGGTTTAAGTTCCTTCATTGTTTGGTCGAGGTCTGGTACTGGGAAGGCGAGGCTTTGTCTTCGGTAAATCCTTTTTCCTTACAGACGTTTCTGAGCGATGAGGGAGCCCACCACAACTCCTGTAAACAGGGTCACCCCTGCCAGCAGCCACTTCTTAAAGCTTTCCTGTGACTTTCTGCTCTCCGCTCCAGCGTCCTTTCCAAAGATCTCTGCAAAATGCTCCTGCAAGCGAGGGAGAAAAAAATTAGAAAAGCTGACAAATACTGAATAAATGTTCAGAAGAATGAACTGGCATACAACCATGGGTCCTATATAATAAACAAACCAACTGACTGCCATTTTACCTGCATATAGGCTGACAGGGAGTTGCTTTCACAGTGTCTGATAAAGGACTTCAGCAAAAATACTGTGTGAGAATCTTTTGTATAGTACAGATGCTTAACCTGTATGCTACACATGCTTAAACTAAGCCAAAAAAATTGCTTAAACCAAATGAGGTCTGGTGGAAAATTCCAGAAAGAGGCAGAAAATTCTGTCCATTGTATACGGAAGAGGAAAATTCATTGCATCCAATCGCATTCTTGGAATTGTTCTGCAGTGAGGCTCTAACAGCCAATCAGACGGCACCATGACGGTCCTGCCCAACACAGGCCTCTATCTGGCCCCGCCCCCTTCCACATAAAGCTAGTGTGAGCTCCTGAGCTTCAGATCAGCAGAAGGGGGCGCGCAACCCTCACCCTGCACCATGGGCATAAACTAACCTCATTTCACAGCAGGATTCTACATCAACCCCACTTTTTATCTGGAGTACTGAAAGGGGATTTCAGGCTTAATGCTGTAACCTGCTTCCTGAGGGAAACAGCAAACAAAGTGGAGCATCACGACTGGGCCTGGAACACATCAGCTGAGCCTGGCAGTTAACAGCACAGACATGATTCAGGCCCATCTGTACACACTGTAAAGACAATCCTTGTCTGTATCAGCCCTTTGTTGTATTACATGCTCCATCCTGATCAAAGAGTTCTTATATTGTAAAAAGGTTTTGTCTGATCAGAGCCTTTTAAGAAGATATGGGCTCCCAGCCATCAGTGGAATATGGCAATCAGGGCAAAACTATTCAGAGCATAGAACCAAGATTACTGAGACAACATGTACACACACACACACACACACACACACACACACACACACACACACACACACACACACACACACACACACACA
>JBBPDE010000134.1:18480177-18512617 GCA_037974605.1 Nannopetersius ansorgii
TTGTTCTGTCTTGTCTGAGTGTGCAGTCGTGATGTGAACAATTTCCTCCGAGATAAATAAAGTTTTCTGATTCTGATCTTAAGACATGAACAATAATACAAATTAACAGACAGTCTGCTTAGTGCTCATTTTTTCAAATACATTTCTCATCTTGCACCGAATTAAACAGGAGCCTCACTGTGATAGCACTGCCACTCCCACCTGAACCATCACCTTATAACTATTTAGCCATTTTATCTCCTATGCTTATTGTTCAGGGCCCACATTCTTCATTTTTTGTATTTTGTCTCAATTTTATGGTTTTATTCACCGAAAAAGCCACAATTCATTGTAACATGTGGATATATTCATGTGAGACACCACCAAACCAGTGAGTTCAAAACAGACTGCTTTAGCAGCTTTGTTTCCAAATATAGACTGGAGCGGAAGGTGTTGTCATGCTACTTCGAACCCCTGCATGTCAAAAAATTAAGGAAAATTCTGTCATTTTTTTATACGGGCCCTTTAGAACTTATTCAGTACCTAATATAATTTATTAGGTAACTGCTATGAAGCTGAAATATGAGGTACTTAGCTAGGAATGTGTGGGGGGAAACGTACAGGCCCTAACAGCTTATGGGGTTAAATGTATGAAAATGTTTTCTTCTTGAGAACCAAATTTCCTCAATTATCTGGCTGATGGAGTTGTACTGGAGAGCAGTGCGAGGTCAGCAGCACTGGGTAGTGGCCGCCTCTTCCCTGGTGCTGAGGGCTAATTGAAATGCGGTTCGATGATGCTGGCTAATCTCAGCATAAGTGCATTACGAGAGCCAGGCTCAAAGCAGCGGATCACTCTTCCACACGACTGACTAACACACGCACACATGAAGCAGACAGTGACAAAAAAAAAAAATGTTTGTTTCTGTGCATGACAGTCTATTAATAGCAGACTGGTGTTGAGGGTCCACTGGGGTAGATGTGGTCGCACACACATACACCATCATATTAAAACAAAGCAGGTTGAATGAAGGGAAAAAACACACTGAAATCCACAGCAGGTAAGCACATAACACATGTATCACAGCGGAGCAAGCGTGTGAATCATATAAAATGTCCCATTTACAGCTTGTACAGAACGCTGCAGGCACTAAGAAGTGAGACCACACTTCTCTTGTGCTGGTTAACCAGAATCAGTTTCAAAGTTTTATTGCACTACATGGACAAGTCCCACAATCTCTGCTTAATCTCCTTCATTCCTGCGTGACAAATTACTGCCTTCGGCTTCTGTCCATCCCTCCGTCCAAATGAAAATGCAAAGGTGATTAAGTCCTTTCTGTTGCTGCTCCCAATAACCTCCATTAAACATTTAGCGCTCCAACAATACAGGAAATTTTAAATCTCATTAAAGACCTATATATAAAAAAGATAATATTTTACTCACTTGTACAATGTTGGGGGTTATAATTTTATTAATTGCATTTTATATACTTTACTAAATCGTTTTATAAATAAACCTTACAAGTACCAAAAAAATGTGTGTGACATGCAAGGTTGTGAGGTCGTGAGCATGCAGCATGCAGCGCGCGCGCACACACACACACACACGCACGCACACACACACACACACACACACACACACACACGCTCCACATTACACAGAGCAAAACAAACGGTCACATGGGCAGATCAGTCGTAAATCGTAAATGTGTTTCTCTCATCCTCGTTCGCTCTGGTTTAGACCCGTTTAGTGGTTTACTACCCAAACCTCCTCCACTGTGCTGGAATGAACCAGTCCAACCAGCCCCTCCCTATGACTCTTTCAGTATACTTCAGAGGAGTGGTCGCACCCCAGCCCACCCCTCACACCATTATTTTTCCCACTCCCTCTCTCTCTCTAGCACCCTGACTCGCTCAACCTCGCTCCCTCTCTCTCCCTCTGTTTCACACACTGGCGAGAAGGCTGTAGAAGACTGAATCACCACCATCTGTTTACTGCCATTTTCACTCAGTCAGTCATCGAGTCCATGACACACACACACACACACACACACACACACACACACACATACACACACACAAACCATATGACAGACAGATACGAAATCTCAGCAATGGCAAACACTCTGCTTAGCTACAATGTTGCTTAGCCCAGCTTTACAATTCGCCCTCATAAAGTCATGGTTCAGGACAAGCCATGACCTTGGGGACAGGGATGCGAAACAGAGAGAGAGAGAGAGAGAGAGAGAGATGAAACAGCAGCAGGTACCCTGCTGGAAAAATAAATACAGATATAAATAAAGAGGCGTTACTAAATGGCTGTTTAGTGTAAAGCTCCTGAAGATGCAGTAAAATCAGTCAATGACAGAGAAACATCATCCCCATCCTGTTCAGCTAACAAATACAGTCTGTTTACAGCACAGTGCTTTACCTGGACCACTGCAGGCTTGGTGTTTGTGTGCACGTGTGTGCGTGCGCGCGTGTGTGTACGCAGCCATATGTGTGTCCTCTGCGTCTTTGTTTAAAGCGATCACATGCACCGTCTGGGCTGCACTCTCCAATAATGCAGACCTAGGCTATAAATCAAATATGTGAAGAGGAAACTCTCCCTCTCTCTCTGTAGCCCCTAATCGCTACCCCTCTGTTTGTATCTCTCCCTCTCCTTTTCCCCCCTCCTTCCCTCACTTTCTCTTTTAGCTCCCTCCCCCTTTCTCTCCACCTCCTCCACCTTTCTCTCCCCTCCCTCTTTTCTCCAACATCCTCTCTCTCTCTCCTTTTTTCCCTCCCTGTCCTGCTCTTTCCATCTGCCTCTCTCTGTCTCTCTAATGGACTCAACCAGAAATACAAAGGCATGTAGGCAGCCACTACAGTAACAAACACACACACACAATGTATACATACACACACACGGGGTGGTGCTGATGTACTGCAGCTTGACTAATGGCCACAGTGAGTGTCACTATAAGGCGTGTCTGAGACATACTGCGGTTCACCATGCACAGCAATCATGTCAGCCAGATCGATGGAAAAAACGGATCAGATGGAGGTATAGAGGGATGGAGGAGGGACAGAGGAGGGACTGTGCGGCGGTGACGTGCTGATGTTGTTGCACGTCTGATCTGCAACACGTTCACCCACGTGGGACAGAGAGACAGGCACACTGACAAAGAGAGAGAGAGAGAGAATGATAGAGACAAGAAGATAAAGTGAAAGAGGTGGAGGATAGGGAACTACAGTAGGTGATACAGGGAGTCCCACAGGATCTCCATCCATAAATGTAACCAGCACTGACAGGACAGATGTGCAGATTTGTGTGTGTGTGTGTGTGTGTGCGTGTGTTTGCCCGTGGAGAAGGCAGACTACAAAACAGCTCAAACTGAATAAAATGTGGAGGAATTTGCAGCAGTGGTGACAGTAATTAAAAGCCTATAAAAACAGCTCTTTGTTTAAATGTATGGTTGAGTGCGTTCCCGCTCGTCTGTTACGGAGTGTATGAGCTCGGCTCCGCGTGTGTTTAATTAATGACATCGGCTGTGTGTTTGGAAGCCACAGCACTGGCAGGGAAGAGCAGGGGGACGCTGGGGTGAAGAAACCTCTTTGGACACTGTGCTAATGAGTGCTTTGGAGGCACTGCCACGGGAGCGCACACACACACACACACCCACACACACCCACACACACACACACACACACTAAAGGAGAAATAAAGGACAAAGCGGCAAAAGGCAATAGTTAGCATTCAAATTGAGGTGTCATTTTTTTCCTCTTTCTTTGCTCTGTCTCTCTCGCCTTCTCTTTCTGTCTCCATCTCCCTTTTTCTTTCTTCACTCTCTCTTTTTATGTATTTTTATTTCCCTCTCACTTTCTCTTTCTGTATCGGCATCCTCCCTCTGCTCCACTTCATTTTTCTAAAACTCACTGACAGGCAGAGCAAGATTTATTCCATACTGGCCTGTCTAAATAAAGGCATTTATCCACTGCACATTTGCTTATTATTCATCCAATACTGCCCAGGCATTTTACCTCAGAACAAACACACACATACACACACACACACACACACACAGACAATGACACAACCACCAAGGTCCTGAAATACTATGACACATGGCCAAAAACACGTATACATCTTAAACCCTGTGCTTCTCTATTTCACCATCTTTTCAGTCTCTTATCCATCACTGTGATTCAACTGCCTCTCTGCTATGTCTCTACACCTGCCTGCATTCAGAGAAATAATTAGAGAGAGCGAGAGTGTAGGGGAGAGAGAGCGAGCGAGAGAGAATGAGAATGAGAGAGTGAGCAAGACAGAGAGAGGAAAAGAGAGTAGGGAGAGACTCACTGACGATAACACAGACATGCTCGGATACAGTCAGGTAGTGAGACACACCTGCAGCGAACAGCTGCCACCAACGGCTTTCCCTTCCCCTGTCTGCTTGTGTGTGTTTGACAAAAACGGCTCAAAAAAATGGCTTACTAGTGAGAGAATTTATAGTAAAGAAATGGAAAGTACATGTGAAGTGAGGGTGAAATGAGCCAGACCGAGAGAACGGGTGGCCGTCTAGTCACGTGCAGGAGTTCCCTAGGTAGGGTCATCCCCACTTTCGGAATGATTGCATACCGGAGTGCCTGATGCGTTTTCTTTGTGGTTCCGAATTCGGGCTGATTTGCATTTGGGAACGTT
Organism: Nannopetersius ansorgii; assembly: GCA_037974605.1. Lineage (NCBI taxonomy): Eukaryota > Metazoa > Chordata > Actinopteri > Characiformes > Alestidae > Nannopetersius > Nannopetersius ansorgii. The sequence goes on from JBBPDE010000134.1 coordinate 18,484,838, forward strand.
ATGTCAAGATCAGTGTACGGATGCTGGCGTAAATAACATCACAGTTTTAGATTCAGAGATACAGACAGATAAAGACTAACCGCGTTGTGTGCTGTCAGCGGATTATTCAAATCATTCTGAATAAGGAAAAAGACAGTTCATATGAACGACAAACTACATTTTTGTCTGGTTAATGTTCTCAATATAGTGTAAGGTTGACTTGACAATCAAAATAAGCAGTGTTTTTCCATCCATGTCATTTTAGAGTAGGTTATCAGTGCACAGGAAGCTGCACGGGTTGATCTTTATACCTCAGGCACATTCACACTTCAGTATCAGATCTGCAAACACGGTAGCTGTAAATAGCTGCTACAACTGCACCGTTCTCCTCTGGCTTGTAAATATCAGCATTTCTACTGCAGCTTCTTTTATTGATTTTCTATGTATTCTTCGACTTCCAATATATTCCTGTAATTGACAACAAGGTCAAAAGCTCTGTTTCAGCAGCAAAGAAGCGATACCGAGGGGAATCACGGGTTCGTCCCATGCTTGGTCCATGTAGACGTCTTGGTCCATAATTGAACTCGACTTGACACTTGGCAAGTTTTAAAAATGCCCTGGTTTGTTGTTAGTGCGGTCAGGGCAACAGAAAACACAGCTGATTTAGTGCGCATTTGACACAGAAGGCAAACAGACCAAAGACGTCTATATGGACCAAGCATGGGACGAACCCGTGACTCCCCTCAGTATCACTTCTTTGCTGCTGAAACAGAGCTTTTGACCCTGTTGTCACACATGCATCTGTTCATCATCTGTGCATGTACTTGGAAAGAGTACGTTTATATCTAAAACATGGCTGAGGTATATACACACATGACCATACCCATCATTTGACAGACTTTGTGGTTTAGTGCTTTAGAACACCACAAAGCTTACAATAACCTCATATGAATTTTGTTTACACCTTTAGGATAGATTTGAAATATTAGCACAAATTAAACTCAATTCAATAATATCTCTTTTCCTGCTTTGATGGGGACCAAGTGTAGACATAAACAATACCGTACTTTGACGACAATGCATTTCGACGGTCAGTACTATGAATACTGTAAACATATATATATTTTTTAGGAATGAGACTCCATGTTTAAATCTGCATCTTTTCATGTACGAAACTCTGCTTCAAGCCACACGTCACTGGTGAGCACATCTGACTGGGTGGGTGATCGGTACCAGGCATGATCCAGATTTAACCAGCAATTAGCCGGAGGCCTGGTGTTAAAAAGAACCATTATCAAGTCTGTGTGTGTCATAAAGGAGCTTGTGAGCGTGTCTCTGAGGATCACTGGCCTACATTCAGTGCATTCGTGCACCACATTCGTGGCCGTCTACCATGTGTCAGACACGCAGATCCACTTTCGTGGCCCACAGAGGAAGTGACATCAGAACCACACTCTTGCTTCCTTTAGCAATGAGAGAACTGAAAAAAATGTGTCAAAACTAGTAACATGACCTCACTGCACTGAACTCACTCAGCTGGGGTGCCACTAGAGTGGGAATTATGACTAACTTTGAAAAAGGGCTTGAAGGGGTAGTACCTGTAAAAAAAACCCAAACATTACAAGCTTTAGATATTTTAAGCCAGACATCTGCACTAAACATTAGGTCTGTTTTATTTCTTTACTTCTGTCTTGTAGTGTTTTAATCTTTGTTGTGACTTGATTGCTGACAAGTTCACCTCTTCGTTCGTTTCAATCTAATTCAGGTCTCAGTCAGCTGAGAACTTCAGCTAAACTTAACAAAAATTCTGCCAAAAATAAGACTACCCTCTCTGAGCTCTACTGTTTAAAAAGCTTGACTTTGAGTCCAAGTTATCTGGCTAACTATGAAACCTTGCCTCCATTGAGATTAAAATGGATGTGTTGACATTTGAGAATGTTCTTAACACTCTGTGCTTTGAGGTTAGGACATTCTGGAAGGGGAGGGAAATGTGTGGAATGTGTGCATGCGAAAGGGCTTCACATCACCTGATGTCTAATTTTTAAAGAAATTAATAAATAAAAGAAAGAAAGGAAAAAAAATTCTAGCACAACCAGCGCCAGCTATGCAAGCCAACCAATCAGGAAAGGGCTGCGTGCGACAACGCCCAATCAAATTGTCGCGAACTGACCTTTCTTATTAGACAATGACTTCCATACCATATTCCCTAAGGACCACCCAAACGTCTGGCGGTCCCCGCCACAAAGAGAAAGTTGTTTTTCATAGCACACCTCTATTCGCCGTACCAAGCAAGAGCACAGCCTGCATCAGTAGAGCACAACAAAAAGCCTTCCTCACATGACCTTTCTGACAGCCTGCCTTTTGATCTGCTGGCCAGCTGACCAAAGAGAAAAAAAAACTACACAGAAAGCAAAAATGAGAACAATAGAATACAAGCGTTGAAAACAATGGACATGGAGCCCTCTCTTCCAGCCCCCGCCAAACGTATTCATCGCCCATGATGCTCACCGTTTCGTTCGGTTCAGTTTCGATTCAGCTGAACAGGAGCACAGATGATCAATGCTCAGCTGACCACAGGCTGCACTGTTATCTGCCTGTCCTTTCCCCTCCACAGACTTTAAAGATGCACACCCAAACCCAAGAGAGAAAGGACATTAAAAACAGCTTGCATCTCGACCCAGGGGAGTCAGCAAATCAGCCAATGCAAAACACACACATACACAGGCGCTGGAGATAACTACGGAGCATGATCAATAACACCCACTTAGTCCCCTCTTGCTTCTTTTAAGCAACTTGTAAGCGCACAATCAAAAGATTTAATCATGAGGACCGAATGAACAAGGACGCAAACAAATTCAAGATAACCATGGCACCAAACAGTCTTGAGACAGTCATTGTTAAGGACAAAACATCACATCATGCCTTTTACTAAGATAATCAGAAACAACATTCTAAGAATGATCAACAAAACATGAAGAGGCGGCTTCCTGAAAACTAATCAAACTTAGTCTGTCCATACATATCAGTGTGAAAGGTCAACACTGTCTGTCCAATCTTAGGCTTAATCTGAATTTGGGAAACTTGACAAAATCAGGAATGTTTATTACAGGATGATAAACAGCAGGAAAATAAGTCCTATTTTTTTAATTCAAAATTTTGCGATGAGGGCTGTTTCATCAGAGGTGAGTAAATGTGTGTGTAAATAAGCGACCTACCCATCCTCCTTGGTCCTGGATCCAGGGCTGGATGTGGTTGTCCAAGTAGAACGTCATCCACTCTGCAATGCGTCCCACCAGGGGCCCCATCTCCTTCTCCACGCACTCCACGCACAGAGCCCCTCCGAAAGCAAACAGGCCCACGATGCGACCCCAGTTGACGCCGTCGCGGAACACCTCGTCCATGACGCTCTCGAAGCTCTGGTACGCCGTGGCTGGCGTGATGTGCAGCTGGGAAGAAAGATCGCTGAAGGCGCGCGAGTACCGCAGCTCAAACTCGTTAGCCGAGTCCCGGAGTGCCTCCTTCACGGCATCCAACCCCCCAGCCCCATTGGATCTTCTCTGGGGGGACGAGGTGGGTGACCCTGACGGACCATGACTTGTCCCGTTTAGAGACCCATTTACAACCGCTGTGGGCGTCATCAGCGTCTCCTCTGCGTTCCCCTCCGCAGCCTGACTCCCCTCAGTCCGATTCGTGTCTTCCACAAGCCCAATGTGACTAGAGGAATAGTTCCTCTGGGAGAGTTTGTACTTGATAAAGTACACAACCAGTTCTCTGTTATAAGACATCATTGAGTCCTGCTCAACCTTTTCCTCACGCTGGCTTCCCACTCTCCGCTTGCTCGTCGCTGTCTGCAGAACAGCGCGCAGCCCCTCGCCGTCCCTTCTCAAGCCTCTGCCGATGCTGGCGCTTTCATCACGAGTCTTAAACCAGGCTGAACTCTGATCTTCATTGATTTCTTTGCCTTGTTATCCAGCATAAACAAATGCAATCAAGGATGGTGCAATGGCTCACAAGCTGCAGTTAGAGAACAGTAAGATGAAGAAATGATTAGTGAGGACTCACACAACTTCCAATAAACAGAGGAGGAGGGGGTTTGGGTGAAACTTAAGGGCCCCTGTAAATAACCAGTTTTTTTTCCTTCTAAACCCCTCTTACTTAATTGGGTGCCCTGCACAAAGCAGCAGATGGTGGCCTCTCATCACCTGCCGCTGCTGGAGAATAGGGAGAATCTCCCCCTCTCCCCTTTCCTGTGGCAGAGCAGATCTACACTGACCTTGACACGAGTGAATTTAAACAGCAGGGGGCATGAAAAGCCAGCGTGGCCTGAATTATGATTTGCTCATTTGATGCGAGCTGGGGAGGAGGAAATGAGGGCTGCAGCAGAAGAAACTCGAACAAAAGAAAGTAAGGTAATTCGTCCCCATGTGTATTTTTAATTCGCCCCTGTAAAGTTATTTTAATGAATACACAAACAATGGGTCTCTAATTAACAATAGTCTGTCTAATTAACCAGAGAACACAGGCTGCCTGTGTGTGTTCTCGTAACACAATCAGTTTTATTTTTCGCGTTTTTGGTTTATTTCTTGATATGAAATTGCGATCTTCGGATGCTGTGAATCAGACAGGAGGTGTGACGCGGAAAACGTGCTCTGCTGAAACGTGGGCGATTTCCAGATAAACAGATTACAATCCGTGAGCCGTGATGCACATAAACACGCAGCATTTCGCAACACAAAGATCTGTTGAGGGTCGCTCCTGAAACACGTGGTCGTTAATAACAACAGCTCAGAATCAGCTACGGGAACACATAGAGGGTCCTTTAACGGAGCCGAAAGCTCAGCTATTTAACACCCGAGTAGAATTCGTTGTATTATGTATTAAAACACAAGATGAAACATGTGGTCTATATCGTGTCATGTTAAAACAATCAAACAATTTGCCACCGACTCACTTTATGAACAGCTCTCTATTTTGCCTTGGAAAAATACAGATCAAAAACATTGGTGGTGCTTCTGATTTTGTGTTAAGCATCTTGACCAAAGAACACGTGTTGGAATGCGTGTCATGTAGGATAGACAAGTTTCATGTCACACCAAAAGCATCTGATGTATTTAAACATCAAAATCAACACACTCTTGAGAACTCCGAAGTCGTTAGTCACTGTGACCTGGCTCAAACTAGTTAGAAATTAACTGAAACATTTACTAAAGCCATAGAACATTTACTTTAGACATTCCACACAATCTTAACGAGATATTGACAATCTCAACGAGCTACATGACAAAGTTTGAAGAATATGCTTACCATACACAACTTCAGACAGAACTACCAAACTAACGGTTTTCGCGGCTTCGTGCTGGATCAGAGAGCTGTGGGTCAGAGTCCTCGTGGTTCTGCTGGGATGTACAGTAAAAGTGGGAGAACTCAGCCTGAAGAGGGGTCTCTCAGGCCCCGCCCCCTTGATCTGCTATTGGGTTCTAGAACAGCATTGTCCCCGCCCCATTCCAATTACATAACAATAGCATTAAATCCTCGCTCAGCCGTGGATGTTTAAATAAAATAATAAAACGTTTTTTTTATCGGTACTCCGTTTCTTTAGTATTACACCCAGAATGTAGTCTGCTTCACCTGAAAACCCCGCCGTCTCAATGATCCAATAAATGACACCATTTGTGGGACATCTCCTCTGATTATAATTCATACACTCTACTAGAGGTCATAAAATACACTAGACAAGTGGACTGGCGTGACTGGTGTAAACGTTTAAATTTGACAGCCTATGTAACGTTACTATTAATGCATTTGCACTAAAAAGCCTCCAACCAAGGGCTGCAGGCTCTTAAAAGCAACTACCTGCCCGTGTATGGTGTCAGTTAGGTGATATTTCAGTTCAGGATGTTAACAGATAAGTGTACGGGGTATAAACGTGGTCTATTCAGATAGAAATTAATTTGCAGAGGCGTTTAAATAGTTAGAAAAGCAGCAGGTGAAGTCGTTTTTTCCTGTGCAGTCCAAGCTAAGCTAGCGAACTACGTCAAAGGCAGGCTAACACTGTTAGCATCAGGCACGGGCTGGGCTCTCACAGCAGAGCCGAAATTTAGAATGGAGAGTGAGAATGGAACACAATCGAGGGTTTAAATGATCACACTGCAAGTTACTTACTCAGATAATTAAGAGGGTTAAGTCCCGGGCCCCTACATGATCGAGGATTTTGGGTCTCCAGCCAGAGAGCGACTGTAAGTCCGACATTTCTGGTGCAGCCCAACGAACCAAGGATCCACTGTGAACTATCCTGCTAGCTCGACAGCTCCGACTCAGGAGACAGACAGAAACGTTGTGTTGTACGCATGCGCAAAAGGTGGCGCTTTGTGGACTAATATTTTGGGACACCTGACCGTAACACCAATAGAGACTTTGACATTGCATTCAAATACATAGGCTTTAATATGTAACTGGCACCCATTTGCAGCTATTAAAGCTTCCACTCTTGTCAGAAAATTTTGTAGGGAAATCTGTTCCCATTCATTCTGGTGAGCATTTATAAGTCCTGACTGGCGATCCCCGTTCCAGATCATTCTATGGGTGTTGGATGGGGTTGAAGTCCCTATGCGGACCAGTCAGGTTTTTCCACACCGAGCTCATCCAACCAGGTCTTTATGGAGCTTGCTTTGTGACTTTGTCACAGACATGCTGGAATAGAAAAGGGCATTCCCCCAAAACACTGTCCACAAAGTTTGCCCTGCACTGGAAGTAAGGGGTCAATGGAATACAATGACAGAGGTTTGTCCCAAAACTTTTGTCCATGTAGAGTGTTTCTTAGCAGCGGCGATTGATTTTAAGGTTTATACTGGTCACTGACCAGCATCGAAGGGATTATCTTCTCCTAGGATTTGGGAGGTTTATTTTCGTTTTCTTTCTGTTTCTTAGATGTGTCACTAACTCAACGGAACATTTCACTGCACTCACCGCTCCACAAGGTTTGGATGACTTTGATTAAACGGCCAAGCTGCTTCAGGCGTGTTTCTATGTGCTTTTCTTATGTTTGATTATTAAGTCAGTTTTCCCTCAAATTCCCCTCCAGTAAATTTAATGTTAGTTTTTACAAAACCCAAAAGGGCCCAGAGTTCACCTAAACAAATGGTGTCATCAATCACTATGGTAACCTTTGTCACCCCAAAAACGGCCCAAGCGTTCGGTTAAAAACGAAGCAGAGCGCCCCCAACCGGCAGGCCCCGGAAGCGTCTTTAATACAAATGCTACACTGTATGGACAAATGTATTGGGACGCCCCTCTTAATTATGGCATTTCAATGACAACGTACACAAGCGAGGTCCAAAAAGACTGGTGGTTGAGTTTGGTGTGGAAGACCTTGCCTGGCTGCATAGAGCCCGACCTTAACCCTATCCAACATCTTTGGTATGAACTATAACAGAGACTGAGAGCCAGGCCTTGTCGTCCAGTGCCTGACCACATAATTGCTCTAAAGAGTGAATGAGCACAAATTCCCACAGAAACTACAAAATCCCATGGAAAGCCTTCCATAGTCCATGCATTTGAATGCAAAGTCCCCGTTGGTGTAATGGTCTTGCATCTAAATTCTTTCATCCATATAGCGTTGAGCTTCGAACCAGAGTGGAAACGAACATGAATAATAAAATATGCAAACTGTGCAGAACTGATTTTTTTTATTGATTAACTCACCAAATGCTTGGAAGATTACATCACCATATGTTTAGAGCATATTTTTCCTTTATTTTACATGAAAAATTTACACGTATTTCATCATACTATATATATATTTTATATATATATATATTTATATTTGTCCATCTTCAAGGGAGGCAAAGTGGACATGTAGTTGCAAGGGATGGAATGCTTTCAGAAAATATTTAAAAGCACTTCATAGAATTAAATACATCTGCATAAAAATGCATCAAGAGCTTTATACGCTCTGGTAATACCAGAGGCTAGATCGTCTTATATTTAAGTACAAACATCTTCAGTGTACAGTATATGTATTTATCTTTGTTTTCTTGGTTTAGCTTGGTGCTGATATGACAACACTGTCTGGAAGATAATGAAGCAGGCTGACTGACTCATTCTCAAAATTTGGAACCAGCTCATTTCAAGGGTGGGTATGGCAAGAAATAATCCGTTTGCCAGATCATCTCAAACATGCCTTAAAGACAACAGTTGTTTGCTACACCTCTGGAGGGTTACTGCTATGAACGGAAAAAAGAATTTTTAAAGACCCCAGCCTTTCCACAACTGTATCCAAATCATACATCTGTCAAAGGTTAGCCAAACTGTATGCATTACATGCAGGAAAGAGAAGTGTGTAGTGCCAAGTGAGTGGGAACTCCTGGAGGGAATGCTAAATGAAATCAACAAAAGTGTTTTTGAGAGCAGCCATGTTACATCACCCACGTTCCCAGGCCAACACCAGGCCGGCTACATTTCAACGCAAGAGTGCTGAACAGCTTTACCTCCAACTACGCAAACAAACTGACCAGGATATGCAAGGTAAACGTTCCTTCACACAGGACTCTTACTGTTAAATGTCCGGTCCAAGAGGCTACAAGGCATTGAATTGTGTACAAACCGTATCTTATGGAAAACATTTTTTAAAACCAATCATTAAAGCTCAGTAACTGCTGAACTAGCAGAGCCACCCCAGGAATATATTTAATTACTACAGTCTGATGAACACTAAGACATGACAGAGTTGTTACAGCAGGATCAAAAACCAGACTGCAACTTGCTGCAATTCCTGACTGGGGCTTTAATAAGTCTCTCCCAACTTCATAGGCACAGATATGCAAACCTGCTATAAATTACACGCATCTGATTCCCCCCCCCCAGCTCTGTGCATTTGGATATTGCTGTTTTTTTCACATATTAAAATAAGGACAAAATTAAACAAATACAACAAAAAACAAACAAACAAAAAAATCAACTGAACAACAAGCAGGAACTGGATACAGAACAGTATTGTCAATAAATTATCACTGTTGCCATAATGCCCCCCTCCCTTTCAGTATGTACAACTAATATAACTAAATGTGGGCCACAATGCTGAATGGAGGAAAGCCCTGTTGGGTCACACAGTACTTTTCTCCCGAGGGGGAGCTGAGGGGTGAAAGATCAAGAGATACAGACACGGAGGGCAACTTTGGGCGAGCAGTCTCAGCATCAGCTCCAACCTCTCCTGTATGGTCCTTCACACCCGAAGAGGGCCACATATGCTCCCTGCTGTCTCGCCCCGCTCCAGTCATTGTTTTTACCACCATGGGCCCTACTGTACCCTATGAGGCTGGGGCTCGTACAGCTGCCATCTCAGGGGCTGCAATGTGGAAGACTGAACCGATGCGGAGGAAGAAGCGGCGCAGGACGGCGCGGAGTTCAGGTATAAGGTCGAACTGCATCATCTCACACAGGTAGGGGTAATAACAGGAGGCATGTGGCTTGAACTGAGGGAGAAAGAGGTTGTGTTCATTAGAGCTGCAGCTATTGATTATTCCTGTAAATCCACTATTAGCATATTAATGCAACTAATTGAATCATCATTTCTATAAATCAACTATTATATTTATGCATAACCACTGTCTTCCTCCATTTCCTTTCACCATCATTCAAAGCTCCATCTCATTATGACAAACGATTTCTTTTTATAGCCCTTTAAAGATGAGTCATTCTGTAGTCAGTTTTATACACAAATATGGCACTAATACACTTGACAAAGCTTGCTGGTTTGTGCACAGTACTTTGGTGAAGTTTCAAGTCTTGCGATTTCAAACAAACGCACAGGAAGAAACGGGAGAAATAATTAGACATTTGTTCCTTTCCTTCTCTTGCCCTGGTCAGCGCAGACAGAGTAAATAAACAGAAAACACCAGTCATTTATAGTTTTTTTTGACAGACATTAGACAAGAGATTTGCAATTACTGTTCATGGCAAGTTTCTGGGGGGAAATACAACCACGACAACTTTTCCACTACAAGTTTGATCCTGCTTGAAAACAAGACACAATTGTTCATATATAGAATATAGCAAAACAGAAAAGCAGGAAAGTCTCTGCAGGTCTGATGGGGACATCTGTAGCCACAGGGAAAAACCATTGGGTAAGTGCAAATATAACTAAAAACATGCTGTACTCAAGTGACAACACAAACCCACGACAGATGATGGCGGTCTAGTAGTATACCTTGAGCCCTCATAAGTATTGTCTATCATATAAACATTACGGAGTGCCCGTATTTTAAACCAAACAAAGTACAGATAGAAACAATAATTAACCAACTTAGGCTTAGTGTTCAACATACGGAACAGATAAACTGCACACATACAGCACAGCTGAAACGCTGAAGTAAATATTCAGAGTGACACTTAAAGATCAACACAGACAGAATAATATTTTTTCAAACTGAGGGGTTATTACAAAAAAAAACAGCAGCCCAAGCAGCCCTTGTTCCCTAAACTGAAATAGGACTGGAAACAGTCTACTCTGATGTTATCTCAGCATTTTGATGAATGGCAAAGGCTATTTGAATGAGGCAGGGAAAGCCGAGGGCAGACTCAAGGTTGCATGCGTGAATCCTCTTTTACATACTGAGGTCACTGCACTGACTTATCAGCTGGGTGCTTCCTCCATGAGAGGTTTATCATGTGCTCCTAAAGGATAAAGGGAATATTCAAATAAGGAGCCCTCATGCAGTAAAAGACCTCATTATAAAAACCATTATTCTCACCAATACAGTGGCACAGGAGCAAGCTTTTGTTTTGTTTTTCCAACTGGAAGTCACTCCATGATACATTTGGAGCCTGAGAGGATGTCTGAAACTACTCATGTCACAAGCAGAACTGAGGCACCCTGAACAATTTTAGCCTTATCTTTAACCTTAACTTCAGCATGTATGTGTATTTATTTGTACAATTACCTTTTCACCAGACAGTCGGAGTGTTCTAGTCAGTAAAAGCAGCAGTAAGCTGGTCCAGGCTTCTCGGTGGCTCTCTGAGGTTAGGCTAATAAAGTAAGCCAAGGCTTCACTACACACACTAAGGGGGGGGGTAATACAAAGAAATAAAACATTAGTAACTAGACAGCCAAGCTACTCTTAATAAATGTATAACTCATCAATATCATAAAATCTCTAAATAAAAGAATCCATATGCATTAATAATCCACTAATATGGATTAGTATGTCTTGTAAAAATGTCATTATGAAACAAATGAAGCACAAACCATGTTTCGTATTTTATGGCATTCAAATGTATTACACCAACTAAGTGTCAGAAACTGAACTAACTGAGGAAGTGAAATCACATGGCTGCACTTTGCTGCGGTAAGCCCCACAGCCCTGAGCACCCACTCACAGTAGCAGGCGCGTCTGGATGTCTGGCCAGGCTTCTTGCAGCCTCCTGTCTGAATACATCTGGAAAAGGATCCTCAGACTGCAGGCCAGGCTGCTGGTCTCCTGTTTCAGCAAGTTGGGCTTGGACTTGCCCTTGAATCCTGCAGAAGCACAGAGGTAAAACATCTTCCATGCACAAAGATCAAAAGCTTTGCCATTGAAGGTCAATCTGAAGATCTATTTGAGTATCTACTTGATATATTTGGTCACAGAAAAAAAAATAGACTAACCTGCCCTCCAGAGTGCAGTCCTTTGCTCATTGTTAGAGTTGAAGTCCTTGGCAAAGTTGTGGGACTCAAGCAAGCAGTCAAGCAGTTTGAACAGGTGCTGAGGAGAGAGGTGCTTGTACATGCCTTGCTCTGACTCAGCCTGTGCTTCACTCTCCTCAGTGTCTTCCAGAGCGTCTCTCTATTAAAAGATGCAGACCATAGTGTCACCAGCAACATTTGCTTCGTATCTGCCATCAGCATGAATGCAATTCAAATCAAAACCAATCAGTCAGATTTGTGCTGGCATATATGCACATACATACAGACTACAAAGAAATATTCTCATGGACAATCACACATAGACTGACAGACCAGAGCAGCAGCCATGTTCTCTGCATCCTCCTTCTTGCTTGTGGCAGGGTAGAAGACAATGTTGTCTATGGTCTGTATGAGCTCAAGCTGCACCACGCACTTTATGAGAAGCCCCGCAAACAACCGCTGGTCTGAGACCCCTGTAACATACAGCATACATTGATCTTATCTACATTATGTAATGAAGATAATATTAAGTGGATCCAATAACATTTGCAAAGCAGCGTAATCTATACAAAATAATTTAATTACATACGCTTTCCATTAGTAGACATGTTGCCTTGGAGACAGAGCATGACAACGATGCTCGAAATAGAATTCACAGAATCAAGAAGTCACAGCTAATAGAGTGAGGTCACAAAAAGTCATAACAGGCAACATATTTACATCATGGAAACTCAACAGCAGGTGGGACTTTCTGTGCAACTGGTGAGAGGAGGAAAAGATTAATATAAAAATGAGGTGAGTGCATTGCTTACGTGTATGGGGTTTCCCCCTCCAGGCCTCATCACTGGCAGTGGACATCTGACTTTGTCCTCTCTCTGACAGCGTCCTCTCAAAGCTGCTCTGAGACTGAGAGTCAATCTCCACATCCTGGAACATAAACAACAACATTCTGAATGAAAATATAGTCACCTACTTTTTGCTTTTGTCTTTGGGTATGGTTTGGCATAGGGGCATCAAAGTGCCTGTCTGTGTGGCCGTGTGTGTGCGCGCGTTATTTACTCATGTTAGTCATCTCACCATGTGTTTCCCATCTCCCACCTCCTCTTCCTGCCCAGCCGGTCGCCATGTCAACAAGCTGTTAAGAAGAGAATAATAATGTCAACCAAGGAGCATTTAATTAACAGCATTTCATAGCGACAACCTCAGCTACTATAAAAACAGGCTTCATGATTTAGCCACCAACAAATAGATACTATCAATGTGACTTAAATACATAAAGACATGATGTATAGACAAATATACTTTAATACATTATACATAATGCATTATTTCAGAATTTAAATGAAATAAAAACAAAATCTCAATGCAAATATAACTATAATTTTCGTTCCTCTTTGAGCTAGGAGGCTCGTTTAAGAGGCTTACACATGAGGGCTGGTGGACTGGAATATCTCCAGCATGCAGGCGCAGGTGATGTCCCACACCTCTGCACTGAACTTCTCTCCATTCTGGATCACCAGGTTCTCCAAACAATTCGTGCCTGAACGTGCCAGCTGCTCATTATCTGAATACAGGGAGAGATCCACATGTGTGGGTCACACAGACTTATCTCCGTTATTAACCTGCCGGGCACACATGCAGGCTTCACGTTTTTAATGCTCACCTACAGCACAAGAAGGCATGACTAACATGACAAAACCTACCACCACCCAGTCCACACCCAGTTCTCTTAACTGGGTGCCTTGAGAGTGGTGTCTTGCCTAAAACCATCACCTTTTTTTTTGTTAGACTTTTTCTAACAAAACATCTAATAAGTAATACTATATTGAAGGTCTCCGTGTATGTGGAGGGGTGAGTATGTCAGGCAAAGCAAGAGAAATCCCTTGTTTATACCTTGTTTGACACACCACTGCAGCTGAGCAAAGACATCAGACAGCAGCACCTCACTAAGTGGCTCATAGAACTGTGTGAAGACATCACAAATAGCGTAGAGTGCGTGGTTACACGTAGTAGTCATCCATTCAGTTTTCTGTGGACGACAGCAACACATCAAAAGGGTTAGACACTTGCAGTTTGTTTATGATTCAAAGATGTGGATGTGAAATCGCAACCAAGAGGACAATCTTAAAGATCAGTTAACCTCAGTTTGCTGCTCTGGAAGTTTCATGTTGTCAAAGATGCGGAAGACGATGCGGAAAAGGTCATGCCACCAGTGCTTCTCAAAGGTCTGTCCATAACTCTTCATTATTTCAAACATTACTGTCAGACCCCTGAAACAAACATGCAGATCTCCATCAGGCCTCAGAAACAAATAAGTGTGAGTTACTTTGTTTGAGAGACAGACACCACATCTGCACACCTGGTCCTAATGTCCAGCTTGCAGCGGTTGATGATGCAAGAGAGCTCAAACAGGATAGGGAACCAGCCTCGCACCCACACCCGGTCACCAGGGGCAACATTCATGTCATCACTAGTGTATTCTCTCAATGCCTAAACATAAAAGTTAGAGAGAAAGAGAGAGAGTAGTGAGTGAGAGAGAGAGAGAAAGAGAGAGAAACCACTAGGAACATTAAAACATCAACCATCACTGGCACACTGTGGTTAAATATGAGCAAACACTGACCTGTGGCCGGTCAGACACGTATTTAGCACAGTGACGAATGAGACGAATTGCTTCCATACTAGTGTCAGGGAAAGCTGCATTACACACAAACTCAGACAGACACTTCACTGCATCCTGGAATGAGTCAATGGCTGCTGCAAAGTGCTGCTGAAACGTGTGCACTAATAAGGGAGATAAGCAGAGACAGAATAAAAGACATTTGATATGAGATAAAAAACCTCTACAAAATAAATTAACTACATTAAAGATAATATAACTCTTGAGTAATTTGTTCTTTGTCAAACAGGAAGCTGCTGGTACTCACTGACAATGTGACCGGTGGTCTGAAAGGCCAGCTCCACTATAGTCTCATCATGATCTGATGCTGCCTGATGGAACACTGAGAAGATGTTCTTCCAGCCAGAGCGAATGTTAGCAGCCTGAGAGTTTACCATCTGAGCCACACAGCGGATCACCATGTCACGGATAGTGGGAGACCTTTGTGGGAATCAGAAAAAAAAGTCACTACAACCTGTCATACAGTTTCTACTCCTGAATTAAACACATTTTCATATTGTGCAGCCCTCATTTTTCTTAAATGCATGCATCCTAACCTATTCTTCTTCATGATGTGCTCAAACGGTCTAAGGAAGTCCTTCTGGAAGCGAAAGTTGGCGAGCTCTCCCTTTTCCAAAAACTTCATAGAAAGCTGTCTCAAAGAATCCACAGCAAAGATGGCCACATCCTCATTAGGGTTGCAGCCCACCTACAAGGACAGCAAAGGCACAGCAGAAGAGTTTCAGCAGAAGCCATTAAAAATTCAACCTTTTTTGTTTATTTCATGGGACTATGAAGTGATTAATCCCTTTACTGGTGGATACACTGCTGACCTTGTTGAAGTGGTCTCCTATGACCTGCCAAATGCGGGACCACTGCAAGCGGATGCGGTTCATGTTGTAATAAGAGATTTCCACAATCTTCTGTAAGCTGAACATGCGTGGCTGGTGGGCAGAGGCCAGTTCATCCATTGATACAGCACACAGCCAGCGCACAAAGTCCACTGTAGAAGAACTTACAATTAATTTATGCAAACAGACATCATGGCTTAGGGTAAAACAGTTAAGAAGGACATATTTTCAATGTGACTTCATCTGTCTGGATGGGGAGATGCAGAGCAGGGGGAAAATTATACTCTAAAACCTAAGGCTAAGATTTAACAGACAAGTGCATCGGAGATCTCACATTAAAGCATTCACAAATATAAATATATGCTCATACCAATTGCATTTCCATCCAGCCTGGTGGATCCAGTGAAAATTCTGGCAAACAAAAATTGAGAAATTGGTTAAACAATGAAAATACACAAAGTATAGATACAGTCATCAGAATGGCTCTGTAGCAATGTTTGTTCTCTAACCTGTCCACAGCTACTACCACACTCTGAGAGCTGGTCTCCCCCACTGATTCTTGGATATGAGCCATCTGACGCCTGTCTGGACCCCCAACTAGTGTACCTGTGATAGGTCAAGTATTTTGTTAGAGACAGCAAGTCCAATAATCTACAAGGACAAACAAATCCCTGCTATGCAAACAACTGGTCATAAGGTGGCCTTGTGAAGTCCAGCTATGAAAATATATTCATAAATGAGCCTTACCTAAGCCAAGAGGTATAAACTCCTCTCCTCCAGTGGGAAATCCCTTCATGCTGCCTCCTTGTTCTCTGACTACACCGGAGATATAACGTGTCTTTACCCCTGTGCCAATCAGCTGAGCCAACTCCAACTGACTGATACACCGTAAAATCTATAGCACGCAGAAGCAGGCATTAGAAAAGCGATTAACAGCAAAGTATTGTGCCAATCTAAAAATGCTGGCAAAGCCTACCTCATGCCAGGAGTTGCCTAGGTAATTTCCATCAGTGTGCGCTACTGTGATGAGAGTCTTAATGGTGTCAATGTTCTTCTGCTTCATCTCTGTGATACTGGAGCTAGCTGTGAGCAGAGTGAACCTGGCCAATGCCTGGATGTATGCATCTCGCTCCAACTACACAGACACACAAACATAGAGTTACACAGGTCAGGCAAAGGAGAAATGAGGACTTATGACGAATTATTGATTCAAGTCACTCAGTTTGATCGGTCAGTTATGGAGTGAGTGTAATGTGCCGCACTCACCTGCATGCCAAAGATGCAAGCAATCCTGATAGCACAGCGGATTCCTTCTAGACACAGAGACGCCACCTCCTGGTCATCACAGTCCTGAAGGCCTATACTGAATGCTGCCAACAGAGGTGTCCAAGCCAACTGTAGTACAGACACACATATAATCAGTTAATGATATTCAATGACTACACAGCATTCTTTTATTCCGCACCTCCCCCACTGCAAAGCAACCATAGCTAATGTTTCACATTCACAGGCCACCATGCCATGTTCATGAGACTACGTTGTTACAGTCATTTGCAAAGCAGAAGTACAAGAGTGGTACCTTGAACATGGGCCGGACATGCTCCAGGTGGGTGGCGCTAAAAAAATGGGCCTGAGCATGGCTCACTGCCTCCATCAGAGCTTTAGCTGTCTTAGCCATCTGCTCCATCTCCATATTATACAGCAGCCGCCTCTGCTTCTCATTGGCTACACCTGACACCAGAACAGGGCTTCATTCAGATAGTGTCCAAAAAACACTGCACTTTACACTCAGGTGAACAGAAGAGTATAATATTACTACAAGTACTTAAAAATTATGTTTATAAGCTAATATCAAAAGCTGAAAACTCACTTAGAGACTTGATAACATGGACAGTACTCACTTTGCTTGCTGGACTTGGGCGTAATTGAATACTCTTTGCTCTCCTTCATGGCGATTTTTTTCCCTGCAATCTCATCATAAATGGAAGAGAGATACTCCTCAGGCAGGTCTTTACTGTCATTAATGCCACGGTTCATCTTAATGTATTGTTCCTTTGTCATTTTGTTCTTCACCTGAGAAGAAATATACACTACGATTACCACACAAAAACAAACAGGAATTTGGCTTTTAAAAGACGAGATTCTGTAAAAGGTCATGATTGTGAAGTGCAGGATGATCAAGGTAATCAGGATGAAGCGAAAAGGGAACTGAACGGTGATCTCAAACAGAAAGGGTTCATATCTTGTGCAAGAGCGCTCAGACAGACTGACCTGAGGGCTGTGAAGATCAGTGGTTAACATAATGATGGAATAGGCCAGAACATAGGCTGTGTCTGCACTGGCAAACAACGTCTGCCTGGAAAAGAACATCAAAAAGTCAGTTTCTCAACACAAGGAATGTGTACACCACTGTTCTAAAGTTTTGAATCAATACTGGACAATCCAATCAATAGCATAGTGCAATAGAATATGGTACGAAGGTGAAAAGGCTACTGTTGTGGAGAATGTATTTACTACTAAAAGGTGCTGTGGGGTGCTGTATGTTTCCCCTTAGAAAGCTCCTCAGGACTCACCCCTGATTGCACTCCAGATAGCGAGCCGCAAACTTTTCCATAAGCCGGTCAATTTTCTGTGCCTCTCCGGGCAACCTGAACCCCTCCAAGAAAGTGCGCAGTGCTGAAACAAAGTCCTTGCCACAGAAGTCCAGTTGGTCTACATAGCAGTACATCACCTCCTTATTAAACTTGGTGTTCTCACCAAGAAACTCCCCAACCTGTGTCTGTGTGAAGGAAGCAGGAGACAGGGACTGACACACTGTGAAAGGTGATCGGACTGACAGCTGAGAATGGGGGACTGATTGCACCTACTGTGTCAAGTCTCTCCTCCTGGTGCAGGAACTGAGCAATGTCCTCTGCGGAGGTTCCCAGCATGCCTTGCTCCTGCAGATATTGCACTCCCCTCTTGGGTTTTTTATTAAATCTGTGAAACACATGGAGAAAACAATGTAAACAAAAAGCAAAAAGAGGAAAAAGGCCTAAAAGTTAAGAAAATATTATGAGACTTACAGCTCAATGCCATGCTCAATGATTTCTTTTTGCTGTTTGATGACCTCGTATTGTTCTGGATGGTCAGGCTGGTTAGGTTGGACACTAGAGGAAACAGCAGAGTCCTGAGAGCTAACGCTGTCCCGGCGAGACAGCATGTGTTCAGTAAGCTTTGTGTCGGCTCCGTCACCTTCAGCCTGGTGCTCCTGACCTGCAGTTACAACACAGCCCTTCCCTTTAAATCACCACTACAAAGTTACAAGGTAAGACATACACTGCATAAATTTGCTACATTAGGATTATACTCCACTCCCCACCAAAAAATTATAATGAAAGAATTATAGTGAAAAACTAAAGTGAAAAAGAATTGTCCCCAGATATCCTGAGAGCTCCCTCACCTAAATTGGTCTGTAGGTTAGGGTTGACATAGAGGTCTTTACTCCACTCCACCATGCATTTAAGAATGGACACCAAGCACTCCAGCCCTTTCTTACGCAAACTCAGCTCCTATAGAACAGAATGTTGCAACTTACCACACAATGGTAACACCCCCCCCCCCCAAAACTACAAACAAACTACAAACAGAACAATATGCAAGTTATTTTGAACCGTATATGGAGTGAAAAGTGCTGCCAGTACAACAATTCAACAGTCTGAACACACTAGATATTTTCAGCCCCATTTCACACATGAATGTCAGTGTTAGAGATGTTGAGAATAGTTATATGTACACAATATATTTATTATACACAGTGTGTAGATCTGAATGAAACACAAGGAGCTTGATTTGCTTCAGACACTACAACAAGGTCTAGGACAAGGATAATATCCCAGTGAGTGGATACCTGCAGTGGCGTCATGCCTAGCTCTTGCCCACTTCGACCCTGAGCAATTTTTGAAAGGTCATTCACGAGACGCTCAAAGATATTTGCTGCATTCAGGTCACAGTCATAGTTCACATAGATATCCACCACACACTGCGCATCTGGGGAACATAAGAAGAGCAAGAGTTTTAACTGTGATCCCACACTTCGGGTCTTTGAGCTAGACAGGAATAAAAAGATGTCGGGGAGTACTGTAAACAATTCAGACTCATGACAACAGTGTTACTACCTGCACAAATGCGAGTAAGGGTCTGGATGACCATCCACTTGTGCTCAAAAGAGCTAGATGATGTTTCTAGAATGGTCAGAAAAATCTCTCTGAAGAACACCTGACAAGATACCATAGAAAAAAAACAAACAAACAAACAAAACAAAACAAAAAGCAGAGTAAGAATTATAGTCAAACTGGGCAGGGTATTTTAGTGCAACTTAGGTTTATTTAGTTATATCAGATCAAAAGAACGAGACTGATGCCTTCAGTTCTTCTTTACCTCAATCTGCATCTTAAGGTGGACTTTAAAGTGGGAGAGTAGAGTGAGGAAGATGGCCAAAGAGAGCTCAAACACTTCAGGCACAGAGGAGACACCATTCTTAGACAGTGCGACACACAGGTACTGCTTAATAGCGTTTACAAACATCTCATGTGTTCGGAACACAGGCCCGGCTCCCTGAAGGACTGACAGCAACAGCTGCAAGGAAACCACCTTGGAGCGCAGCTCATGAGACCTGATAGAGAGAATGAAACCAGCACCACTGAAAACAACAATTCAAAAGGTTTATTGTTCTCTAGGAAGGAGCTATTTAGCCATAGATCTAAATTTCCTGAAGGGAAAAAAACAAAAACAAAAAACACAGTCTTGGGATTTAATTACAATAGCAACTCAACCAAGCCTCTATTCATCAGTCCACTCACACACTGTTCTCATTAAATCCATAAGACAATAACTGTAACTAAAGCTTTATTACGTTCAACCATTTTCTTTGAGAACGTCCTGATGATAAAGCATTTTCCATGTACCAGTTAGGCAAGCAGGAATGCTGTACATGCAACTCAGCTAGCACTGTTTACCAAAGGAAAGTTTACCAAAAGTATAACAAAATAAAACCAGAATTAAATCAAATGTTCTTCTTACAAACTACTGCTTTTTTTTCTGAAAATATACAATGCAGCAAAAGTGCTATGGTGTATTTTAAGCACCTATAATTGAGAAAGGGTTAAAGTCTCACTTGGGGTCTGGTGGGCCGTCAGCCAGGGGCTTCATAGAGAGTTTGCAGAGGGAACGGAACACCAGGAAAGCATCTTTCTGCAGGATGTGGGAGAAGCGGGCAGCTGTCTGAGTGTTCTGCATTGCCTCCGCATCCTGTGCACAGTTAAAAGAGCGAAAACATGACTTCCTAATTAAGTCTTCATGGATGACTTCTTCAGCAGCCGCACACACTACATAAGTAAGAGTTTCTCAATTATCCATATAGACCACTTATAATTTAGGCCATATTCTTAAGAATGTATTAAAACAGAGTTTGGCTCTTGTTTAGTATTTACAAGCAAATGTTTTTTTTTATTATTATTTCTTCAACTATTAACAGAAAAGTCACATCCAACTAAAGGCAGAAAATCTTCAAAATCAGCTAAAGGCAACACTGTTCTCATGGGAACATTGTGTGTTATAGCATCATCATGCAAGAAATCACAGTTTAAAAATAGGAAGCTTGTCTGCATATAAAACTATGAAAGCCCTGGCACTTGTTCAAGTAATGAGCAATAACAGCAATGAAAAGACACATAAGAGAGAAATTCTTCACTATGGTTAAGTAGAAAACTAAAGCAGAAAACTAAAAATAATCAATCAATTATCAAATGGCCAATGTTCTTATAATGCACACTGAATACTATTCAGCATTAAAATCACTTAACATTTCAATATTTTAACATACCAGTATATCTGTAGAGGAAACAGAGGCTTGGTCATCCACAACACCATTCATGTGCTCTGTGTCAGCTCTGACAACAGGGGGGGCTACTTTGGACTCTGAGTCAGAATGCTGGTCCAGTCCTGTCAAATGAGAAGCAGTAAAGCTAAAATTACATTTCCATATTTGGGATATTTACATATGTATAATTACAACAGACAGCTATTTCAACATGTTACAATAATTATTTAAGCTGGAGTGTCTCTCACCCCCCTCTACAGAGCTTTCTCCCAAGCCACTGTCTGGCTCAGCATCCTCCTGAGCCTCTGAGGATTGTTCTGCCTCAGCCTCCAGCTGGCTCTCCTCACCATCAGGTTCTCTGTCTTCTGGTGGCTTGGATACAGGGAGGCCTAGTTTTGTACCATTAAATAGAAAGCATGTTACCAAAAAACGCAACTTACCACCGAAACAAACTCATAATACTAAATGTTTTTGTGCATGTTCACATTAGTTGAATAGCCCACAAACAAATGTGATAATTTTATTTCATATTATTTCATGCATTGTGTAATTTTATGTATGTGTTCACCAATCATTAAGAAGAAATTTGCAGTTGCAGAAGTCCATCCTATATCCTGCTGAGAGCTGAGCTATGTTACTATGCCATGGCTTTATTTGCCATGTCATTTGCTGTATTATCAGTTACCATATATTTGTCAGGGTTCAAATGATGAACAGAAGAAACAGGGATTTTGGGTACCTGGTTGTGAGGTTTCCATTACATTCTGTTCTTGTGTAGCAACATCATCTTCTGTCTGTTGCCCTTCTGGCCCTCTGTGCACAGATGAGGTGTCCTGAGGACCAGGGGGTGTGAGGGAGGGCTCTGTGGGGATAGGAGAGGGTAAGCGCTGGCCATTCTGCTCTGACT
The DNA here is from genome assembly GCA_037974605.1 of Nannopetersius ansorgii. NCBI lineage: Eukaryota > Metazoa > Chordata > Actinopteri > Characiformes > Alestidae > Nannopetersius > Nannopetersius ansorgii. Next base: position 18,506,753 of record JBBPDE010000134.1, read on the forward strand.
GGGCACGTGCAGGCTGTGGGGATCCGGATACTCTGCCTGGTGTGGGGGAAGGGTTTTGTGGGACGGGTAAGGGGGTTTGGGGTGCTGGGACAACATTCGAGGGCTGCAGACGCTGCCTCTCCTTGTCTGCTTCCTGAGCCTCCAAGGCCTGCGAACATACAACCATAACGAGAAACGTCTTCAGATGTTTATATTTCAGCTGGAAAGCCAAAGATGTACAAAAGTCAATCAAAAAGCAGGATTATCTATGTACTTCATGCTTACCGCTTGGTTCTCCATGCGAGTGAAAATGACATTCAGCATCTGTGTTAGGGTAGCCTTGGCTGTGGTCTGGTTGATGAGGTTGCGGCTGGCCAGATAGATGTTGTAGCAGGTACGAACGGTGAGCAGAATGGTCCCCTCATGGATTTCTATGTGAGGAGATGTCACTGCAGTCAGAAGAGCCTGAGAAAGCAAGCAACAAGAGTCATGAAGAAATCAAAAACTCCCTAAAACAAAGACACTTGCTATATGGAGTGGATCTATCTCTATGTGGATTTAGCTATGTTGTGAAACTGTTACCAAAAGCCAAATTCATGGCAGACACAAAATAAATTTAGTAAGGACACAAATTATGGACATTATCTATTCAATAATATGACCTCCAAGTCAGCAACTGAGAAAATAATAATAATAATGTGTATTTACTGATTAAACATGGCAATGGTTGACATTGACAGGAAACTTTTCTGGTGTCCATCTGGCAAGCAATAAATAAAACATATGGTTAAAAGTAATCTCACCTTGATGATCTGTAGCTGTACACCCTCATCTGTCTGTGGGCCCTGAAAGCAGTTGCAAATGGTCTCTACCAAGCGGTCAATCAGCCGTTTCCCTGGTGCTCCACTGTCTGGTGCATTCCCCGTGATGTGGCCATAAGCAATGAGTTTCTGCATGGTTTAAGAATTAAGAATTACGCACTTATGCATTTTGCACAAAAACGACCAGAAACCAGTGTACGGTATAAAGATATCCCCACAGTTCTGCTACCTTACTCAAGCTTGAGAGAGCACCAGCTTTAGATTTTATTTTTTACATGCAATGTTGGGCTGGGTTTGAGATTAGTATGTTGGTTAATAGAGACGGGGGTGAAGGGGTCGATTCAGTATGTATGATGGTTCATGTATCGCCACACTGACTGAGAAATCAATTTTGATCCGTTTATAATTTGTTTTTCGGGACAAAAACTGCAGTACCTCTGTAATCCTAGAGATGGTGCCCTCTGAACTACTCATACATTTGCAGGCAGTACAGCATCCAGGAACCAATTATTACCTGACTTTGTTTATAAGCAACAGGAATGGTAGAAAACAACTGTGTATTTAAAAATAAAAAATTAACTGTGTATTTTTTTAAAATATGCACTAGATTTCAGGCACTCGTACACATTCTTACTCTCTGTGATGCATGTGCATGTTCTAGCACTCTCTCTTTCTTGAAATGTAAGTTGCATTCAGAATGATTCTAGAATTTGAGTAGGGGATGAATGTGACCCTCAGTGAAACCATGAATGATGAGAGATGAGTGTTGGGTTGGTTGTAATGTCATAACAGATCTTTATCCTCACTTCTTAAGTTAAACTGGAGTAAAGCAGAGGCATTTCCACAGGTACAACAGCAGCACAAGAAGCTTTAGTGCAGCAAGTCTAACAGTAACAGGGTGGATGCTCTCTTCCATTCCCCAAAAAGCTAATGATAATGCATTACAGTCTATTACAGATGTAACTCTCCTCCAGCCCTTAGTGGAAAACTCCAGAAAACAGGATCTATGAAAAGCAATCGTTGTTCATGTGTGAGAGTAATTTCCAGTTTCAGATTTAGCAGCACCAGTTTGGATCAGGTTTTGAAGTGGCAGGTTCAGGTTTTAAATTCATACAGACCTGTGAAGATTTAAACAACTGAGTATGCATATATATGATACCTGTAAGCAGTCCAGAGAGGTGCTGACGATACGTGGAGACTTCGACTGGCATGCCAGTTCAAAGGGCAGGACATACTTGTCTGCTTCAATATAATTGGCTTTTGGTGGAACCACAGTGCCATCCCTGGTAGATTCAGATATTAAAAGGTAAACTCAACATACTGCACCATAACAGAAAGCTTTTCATCTAGCAAAAAATGCCTCCTCAACTTTTGACATATGATTATAGATGCCGCTGAGTGAAGAGCTTGTTTATTAGTTTTCACAATGAACGAGCTGCAGCTGTACAAACTGTCCTCAGGTCAGCACCCAACACTAGTGTCTAGTTAACTGTTACATGGAAAGATCTATACTTTAAGACTGCAGCAGAAAACATTTTTGGATATAGTAATTTTAATAAACACCCTACCACTGGATATGTTCATCAAAGACATGCAGGAAAGAACAAAAATGCAAAGACCAACTCACTTTTGTTTTTCCAGCTCAAGTTTGATCTCCTCTGAAAAACAGGGAAAAGGGTCAATTAGAAGTGCATGACATTTCTCATTATATTCACAAATGTAGCCTGTCAAGACCTCTCTTCAATAGAGCCTGTCCACCAATACAAATAAGAGTAAGAGGTATAGTAAAATAATAATAATAATAATAATAATAATAATACCATGTTAACCATTCATTCACAACCGTTTAAGCGATATGAAGACATACAACAAATAACAGTATAAAGTACAGAACTGAATAAAGTACAAGATGAATATCATTGCGCATTTTGTCTCATTTTGTTCCTTAGCACAAAGTTGCTTGATCAGCATGACTAGTATGGAGATGAACAAAAACATGAGCGCCAGGAAAATCAGCACACAAGAAGACTGCAAGCTATTTTTCTTGTTTTTAATGGATTTTTAATGTGGCTGGAATGATGAAATCAAAGAGCCATCCAGAAACAGTAGCCTGGTCATTATGAAGGACAGAGTGACAAAAACAGCATTCTCAGACAAATGAATAAATAACAAGGGAAAGCACAAATGGGGCTTCCCTGTTAAGCCCTTCATATTCTGAACACAAAATGAATATTTAAAACTCTGATCCTCCCTGAACTGGAGTTAAGCATAGCAAGTTCATACTCATTCTCATTATCAGACAGTTACTACATGCAACAGGATGCTTAGGCAATGTCACATTTCATAAGAATGCACAAAGTCAGGAGAAAATTACTGTACGTTGTACAGTAATCAAGGTAAGACATGTTTTGAGATATTTTACTAATAGGCATGAAGAAGCAAAATTACATTTTTGCAGAGAAATTAAACTAATCATATCAAATTGTCAGGGACAATTTTCTTTTCAATGGAAAACTTCAATCAAGAATATCGTGCAGGCCAGGAAACAAAGCCACACTGACGTTCACTCTTGAGTCTGTCACAATGTTGACATCTATCACTGATTAAACCATAGTTTAACCTTAGATTACGTTTTTACAGTTACAACACAGCAGACTGTAGCACAATAAAGACAGTCAGGATAGAACATGTACAAGTAAGTATTTAGATATTTAGGGATTTACTATTTAGGTCTGAAATCCTGTGTTTTTGTCCTGAGAATCCCATAACCAGAAAAAGGTTAATAATGGCATTCGATGTGATGTCAAAAATACGTTATTAAAAATATCGGAAGAGCTTACAAATCTTAATGCTTCTAGTATCTTTCAAGCAGGTATGCACAGGTCTATGGTCATATTTGTCATTCTGTTTTTATCACTGCAGCTCACTGGGACAGAACACATTATTCCTTTGGTTCTAATGCATTTTGTACCATTCTAGCTCTATTCATTTAAAGAATGACAAAGTCACAGTATTTTTTTCTGTGGTATTACTTTCAGACTTCCCTCGACATGACAAACAATTTCAGACCTGTTTAAATAATTCATGTTGAAAGCATCAAAGCTAAGTCATCAGTGAAGAGGTGGACTATGTGCATAAGCTAAGCCTAATACTGTGAATCCGGGAGTCTGCTGTGCAAACAGACTTGCTGTGGCAATTAACCTCACTGTCTGACAAGAGATAACAATTTAGTTTATCGCATTTACAAACACTACAGAACAGGACAAGCAAAACAGAAAAACCCTGCAAGTGATCAGCCCCAGGGGGATTGGGAGGGGTTGGGTTCTGACCTTTGGGTTTGCTTTAGCTCAAAAGTGAAGGAAATTCCAGGACAATAATTAGAGAGGTCGGAAAATGCACCAGGAAATAGGATCCTCCCATCTCTACAGGTATTCATTAAGTTTGTAAATAAATGATGCAGTGTTCTTCAGTGAAAGTGCCTTTTCAAGCTCCCTATACCACCTCAGGGCAAAAACTCACAAGATGATCAAACAACTGGAGTTTTTAAGTGAGTGAGACTTGCTTGGCTACAACTATCTTTTAAAATGAGTTCATTAATGTTAGATCATTTAAAAATATATAACATGTAAACGTATTTAGATTGTTCCTGGTGAGAACATATTACCAAGACCACCTAGTTCGACAAGGTAATCAATCAATCAATCACTCAATCAATCAGTAAACGAGAACATGCAGTGGGGCCTGTCAGCAAGCAAACTAAACAGGCTGTACCACCAAAACAAGAATTTGAGTCCAGGATGAAGGTTTAAGACAGACCACAGTTGGGCAACTCGCATCTATGGAGCCAGACGTTAGCTGACATTAGCTACCCAAGCAGTACGTGTTTTTACAGGATTGGTCCAATAGCTGATTCACTTAACCACAAATAATAATTATTAATATTAACACGTCGATAATCCTTTAAAATCGTTTTTATATGAAGAAGAAACGGCTGTCAGCGTAATTAACCGAAAACACACAAATAAAACCAGCAAAACACACATCAGGTTTGACGTTAGCTTGGTGGCTAACAGAGCTGCAGGCTGTTAGAGGGCCAGCTAGCTCGGAGCTAATTCAACAACAAGGTGAGAAAGAGGAAAGGTTGGAGGGAAAGGGGGGTCTAAACCCCCCTCAGTCTGCTGAATGAGAAGGAGAGGATGTACTGCAGCAGGTCCAGCTAAATGAGGACGCAGAGCTCACCCAGGGCCACCTGGCAGGCCTTGCGGAGCTGGCCGTGCTGGCTGCGCTTCAGCTCCCGGTCGGCCAAGATCCTCTCCAGCGCCCGGGACAGGAACATGCTCTTGGTCCTGCTGCTGCTCTCCGTCTGCTGTCTCTGCGGCTCCGAGAGCGGCTGTTCTTTCATGTCTCGTTCCGCCACAAGCTCCCCGTTCAGGCCGTCATCCCCGGCCCAACCCTGGCTCTGCCTGTCGCCCACAGGGGAGTTAACCCGAGCTCGCTCCGCTCGGTCCGGCCCGCTGGACTCAGCTCTCTTCGCTCTCAGCACTCAGCTCCGTCGCCCATGCTGCTGACGCGTGGCATCACGTGACCGTCTTCTCCGTTTAACTGACGTGTGAAGAACTCTGTCTCTCAGGGCCCCAGTAGAACAATTTATACAGGTGCTGGTCATATAATTAGAATATCTTCAAAAAGTTGATTTATTTCACTAATCCCATTCAAAAGTGAAACTTGTATAATGTATACATTAATTCCACACAGACTGATATATTTCAAGTGTTTATTTCTTTTAATGTTGATTATGAAAACCCCAATTCAGTATCTCAGAAAATTAGATTACTTAAGACCAATACAAAGAGAGGATTTTTAGAAATCTTGGCCAACTGAAAAGTATGACCATGAAAAGTATGACCATGTTCAGCACTTAATACTTAGTTGGGGCTCCTTTTGCCTGAATTACTGCAGCAATGCGGTGTAGCATGTAGTTGATCAGTCTGTGGCACTGCTCAGGTGTTATGAGAGCCCAGGTTGCTCTGATAGTGGCCTTCAGTTCTTCTGCATTGTTGGGTCT
>JBBPDE010000134.1:18527830-18548628 GCA_037974605.1 Nannopetersius ansorgii
CCCCCCCCCCCCCCCCCCCCCCCCCCCCCCCCCCCCCCCCCCCCCCCCCCCCCGCCCCCCTCCACATAAGTGAAACACAACACCACTATTGATCTTGCTATCCTCTTACACACAGTTAAGACATGCCTTTCAGAATCAGGTGTTCATTAAGTTGTCTCCATTCATTCATGCCTGAGTACCTCGCTAATCAATACTGCCTCTGAATCCATGTTACCATCCTCAGAGACTAGAAGCTGCTATGAATAAAACACACCAAAGGGAGCATTTAAAGATCATTAGAGCCTTCTGCTTTAAATATTTAGCATAATTTAGCTCTGGATGATTCAGCCGCAAGATTTTAAATCTGGCATATAAGAACAGAGACTGTTTACTCAAATTGTATAAAATATACCAATAATGTGCATATTCATTTTTCAGATTAGCATTCTTAAGGTTATGTAACGCCTGTATAACCCTTTCATGGCAACAAATTACAAAAGGCTTTTTCCAATAAGCATTCTAATGGCAGCTAATGTCAATCTGCTATCATTTCATCATAAAAAAGTGTGCATTAAACACATTTTAACTATATATTCTAATATGGTACAGCTAATGACTTACTTCCTCCCAAAATGCATGAAATATTGAACAAAATATCTAAAATTAGCATTTGTTTTATATTACATTTGTACATATGATAATGTATACAGTGTTACTGAAGGACACATCAGAAACCATGTACCATCTATGTACTGTGAAAGCCAAAGCCATGCAGGCAGGGCTCCTATAATGCACAGCTGCTTAAGTGAGAGAGCGCCCTGTGTGACTGCCTGTCACAGCCTGAGACACGGACTCACCTCATCCAATATTCAGCAGCTCTGTGGAAGGCCATATGACGGACGTGATGCCTCACGTCTGGCTTTAGAGAATGCCTCCATTCAAGATATTTTGTGGCAAGCTGCTCTGCAACCCTGTGTTTACTGCCCAGCCAGGCTGGGAGCTGTTCTAACTGTGCCTGCGCTCGGCCTTGCACGGGCCATCTGCGTGACGGCATCTCTGGAAGGGCTCCTGTTCCTTTAAGGTTCGGGGGCCGCATATCTCCTGCATGGTGAGTGTGTGTGCCAGTGTGTTCCAGTTACGGAGCGATAGACTGGGGGGTGGGGTGGGGGGGCATAATGAGTGCTTATTAAGGAACAGAGAGAAAGAGACGGCGAGTGAGAGGGGAGAGGGGTGAAAAATCCTTTCAATAGGGAAAAATTCCTGAGGTGTTGCTATTCTGGGCCAGCTTCGAGCATACCTCTGTGGCAATGGCAGAATAAAGCGAGTCTTAACTGATAAGAGAGTGGAAGTCAGAGAGTACAGAGAGTGGAGATACAGTAAACACCCTCCATGGTAACTGATCAGGGATCAGGGTCAAAGACGAAGCAATAAACCAAAAATCTGGTTTGAAAATGATCTATTATTAAAAACATGCTTTAAACAGTGCCAGCAGATTTTGAAATGCGATTTCTTTCTTTTTTAGTTTATCATTTCTGACCCCGCTCCCAACATTCCATACAAAACACAAATCCTGCTTCCCCACATTTGTCTGATGTGTATAGAAGTAAAACCAACAAGGTCAAATGGGCTGCTGCAGGACAAAAAATAATCAAACTTACACTATTTCATTAGGGATGGTCTTTACTGATGAATGTTAAGCACAGCAGCACTGAATCTGACGTGTTAGTTCATTATTGAACTAACTAGAGTGATCTTTCATATCCTATTAGGTTCATTTACATCAGAGTGGTACACTGTTTTAGGATAAAACTGGGGAGCTATTACAGGTGTACATGACAAAAAAGTGTCCTTATTTCTTTATTTGGGTTAGGCAGTTTGCTTCTGTGTGTGTGTGTGTGTGTGTGTGTGTGTGTGTGTGTGTGTGTGTTTAATAAGCATGTGTGTGGGAGGGTGTGTGACTCCTTCTTCTGCCTCCAGTCACCTCTACTGCATGCAAACATCAGCTTGGAACTTGCTGACTATGCTCATCTCTCTCTCTTTCCCTTTCTCTCTCTTCCTCTGTCCCCCTCTCTGGGGACATCTCTTGGCTGTTCTGCTCGGTTGTTTCTCCCAGCAGGGGCTGCTGCAGCTGGCCTGTTCTAGCCTGTGAGGGTGCTCTGGTCAAACCTGCCTCACACTTTCCTGGACTGAGCTTTAACCGGACCGCCTTGTGGCTCAGTCGTCTAAACCACAACCTGCCTGGAGATACACTGTTGACCTGCTCTCTCTGACTCCGCCCCGCCCCTGAAAAGAGCACAAAGTCTGTCCATCACAGGCAGAAATGTGAACATAATGCAACAACTTAATGGGCTATTCATAGACAGTGGCATCATAAAGCACTCAGACTCAACTCTGACCGTTTCAGAGGCCTGTCATTCAAATCACAGACGAAGGGCACCAACTCAAATTCAAATCTTGTGACTCAAATGACAGTCAGTTAGCAGCAGACTTTAACCTTTTAGGGGTTGTGATCTAATGCTATGCAGTATCGATAAAGATGACAACACTGTCCTAATACAGTACTGTGCAAAAGTCTTAGGCACCTGCGAAAAAATATTTAAGAACTAGATGAGCACGGTGTATTTTTTACGAAATATACAAAATGAAACTAGAAAATAGGAAATACAAATAACATTATACAGTGAATAGTGATTTCACAGACAGGATCTGAATATGTTACTTGTGGAAGCCCAGTTTTGCTTCAGAAACTTGGTTTGACTCAAAATTGTAAACGTGACTCAAGTTAGAGGACATGTTCATTCTAGTACTGGAACTATATGCTGCAATACTAGACGTCTAACTAAAACTTTATGACCAGAACGCTTTGTTACATGATGCTTTAATGTGTTTCCACTAGTGCGGTCACAGGGGCATGGCTAGGTCATGAAACAGAATGTTGTCAAGCACATAATCCTCATTGAAACTGAATATTTACACTAGGGATGCACCGATACCGGTATCTGGTATCGGCCTCGATACCACATTTTCTAAAGTACTCGTTCAAAGTCCCCCGATACCGGGGACCGATACCATGGTCTGAGAAATGTTTGAGTGGCGTGTAAGGGGTTAATCACAGGCGCTGAGTGCCCGCCCCCAGGCCCCAGCTGCAGCTCAGAGCGGGGAGAAGGCGAGGCGAGACATGTCAGCCGTGTGGAACTATTTCAAAGTGAATGAAGACGACAAAACAAAAGCGGACTGCAAATTGTGCTCAGCGAAATTGTAAAGAGGAGGCTCAAAAGGTAGCGCATTTAACACAAGTAATTTAATCAAGCACCTAAAATCCCAACATGACAACCCACGCTTCTAAACCAACACAACCCACGCTGCAGCAAACTCTTGCAAGACAAGAGAAAATGTCCAGAGACAATCCACGTGCTGTGAAAATAAGTACTCGGTATCGGTATCGGCGAGTACTGAAATGCAAGTACTCATACTCGTTTTCCAAAAAAGTGGTATCGGTGCATCCCTAATTTACACCCACTTCTCACTTCTTTAGGTTCCTTGTATCTACACTCAATGCCCATTATCAAGTCCATTTATATGCACATTATTGTTGTACCCATTATATCTGTTTTTCTGCGTAATTTGTTAGCATTAATAGTTATGACCCCATTAGTAAAACTCGTGAGTTATTCAAATGCGGGCTCGTTCTCATCACCGCAGTTTTTAAACACCTCAGTGTCACTACCAGGCTGAAAACAGTCCACCAACCAAAAATAACCAGACAAAATATGCACCTATGTGGTCAGTGTATCACTAAGTGTTGATAGAAAAAATGAAATACAGCGTTAAAAGGGATGTATCACGCAAAACTCATATAGTGGGTCTATGGGCTACAAAACATGCTCATGAAGTTCTTTGCACAAAATCACTCACATAAAAGACCTCACCAACTTTATTCTTCACAGTTTCAGGCCCTTTCAAAATGAGCCGTTTGGACAGGAAGCCCATTGTGACGTAATACTGGGCCAATATGCATAGAACCGCTCCTCATCTATTGAGAACCCACACACTAGATTAGTTGATGATCCCCATTTTGCACGGAGAAGCCGAGCGCTGTGGCTACAGGCAAAGGGAAATCACACAAAGTATTGTGCTGTTGCTGCAAAGAACAGCACAAATCCCGACACTTTCGCCCAGACAAAGAAAACCGAAGAACAGCATATGGCTCCATTTAATTTTCGATGGCCTCGTCTCAGCAACAATCGGTTTCATTCCATAAATACTGCTTTTTAAGGTGGAATGAAAAATTAGAATAAGGAGCAACAGCTTATTTGCATAAAAGGGACAGAGCCCTAAAACGGCTTGTTTTAAAAGGACCTGAAACTGTGAAGAATGAAGGTGAGATCTCTTTATGTGAGAGTGATTTTGTGCAAAAAACTTCAGGAACATGTTTTTATAGCCCATAGACCTATTATAACTTGCTTTTTTTTAAAATGGGAGTTTTGCATAATATGTTCTTTATCCCTAGATCCCTCTTTATCAGTCCAAAGGTGAATATAGCACTGTAACCTACAAGTACTCTGATCCATTATAATAAATTTTACAAAATACCATGAAAGTCCACTGAAAAAGATGCAAACACTAGGTTCACCAACAATTTCACTGGGGTGAAAAATGACTTTCAGCAAAAATAGGCCAACCTTGTCATCAGGCATAGGCTTGCCCTAAATTTGCACAAAACAACACCGGGTTTTCGGTCCATATTTTCTTCAAATGCCCTACATCTCCCCTGCACACTAACATTTTTGGCATTTAGGAGACTTTCTTCTCCAAGTCATCTCTGCATGATCAGTGACTGCTTCATTCCTTGCACTCATGTGCGTGGCCTGTTGTCCTGTCTAATCTGGCCTGTAGAGGTGATCAGAGTCTGGCCACATTCCACACAGCACAACCCCACATTCCTCTTTCCTCATCCCCTCTTTTCTCTTCCAGATCACGGCCCCTTGCCACCACACAGCAGGCCTCCACTGCGCTCTCTCTCTTTCTCTCTCTCCTCCAACTCCTGATCCTACTTCCATTTCTCGAAAGGCTGCAGCTGCCCTCAATTGCCCCCCTCCCACCTCGTTCTAGTTCAGTGAAACACACACCCCTATGTCCCATATGTATCTCTCACACACACAGGCTCTCTTTAAAACACTCTCTAAAGCCCATTACGAATCAGATGGTTGATCTGCACTACTGTAACATTATTCGACAAGGCAGCATAAATCGTAAGGAACACCGGCACCCAGGTCCAGAGCCACGACCAGAACAGTAGATCAGGCACCTTCCGAACTACAGGAAGTTAACATTTATAAATCTGTATTCATCTTTTCTGAACAGGTACCAGCAGAAACAATTTTCTTTTACTAGAGAGCAGCAGAAGCAGTCAGTGTGTTCCTGTTAAAGTGAGGTGAAGCAGTCCAGCACTGAAAAACTTTCAAAATAAAAGTAATTTTGAGCTACAGTGTGTGTTAATAATGCGGTAACGCGATAAGTTAACGTGCCCAGCCCTCATACATACATACATCTACAGGTGCTGGTCATATTAGAATAATTAGAATAGATCAGAAAATTAGAATATTAGCCAGCAAACTTGCCTGACCTTAACCCTATAGAAAATCTGGGGGGTATTGTGAAGAGGAAGATGCGATATGCCAGACCAAACAATGCAGAAGCACTGAAGGCCACTATCAGAGCAACCTGGGCTGTCATAACACCTGAGCAGTGCCATAGACTGATCAGCTCCATGCCACGCCACACTGTTGCAGTAATTCAGGCAAAAGGAGCCCCAACTAAGTATTGAGTGCTGAACATGGTCATACGTTTCATGTTCATACTTTTCAGTTGGCCAAGATTTCTAAAAATCCTTTCTTTGTATTGGTCTTAAGTAATATTCTTATTTTCTGAGATACTGAATTGGGGTTTTCATTAGTTGTCAGTTATAATCATCAACATTAAAAGAAATAAACACTTGAAATATATCAGTCTGTGTGGAATGAATGTATACAAAAGTTTCACTTTTTGAATGGAATTAGTGAAATAAATCAACTTTTTGAAGATATTCTAATTATATGACCAGCACCTGTATATACTTGTTTCATTTTAAACTTTGTTTAATACATTGCCCTTAAAGCAAAAGGTAATTTCAACACACCCACCAAACCACCCACACGTCTTAGCTCTGGTGCTTGGTCTGCCAGGGATTTATGATGTTACACAATTCCCCTATTGCCAACATATCAGCCTGAGAGTCTGTGCTCAGACACTGGAATTTCTTTTGCTCTTTTCCATTCGACTTTAGACCAGGGAGTGCTTCTCCTCCTCAAAACCGAAACAGAAATGACAGCATGAAGACGTCACAGGTGTCACATGGCACGGAGGAGCACACACACACCCATGCGCTCAGTCGTCCAGGTTTGGGCGACGCATGGAAAAGTAAACAAATCCCTGGTTTCAGCCGAGAACAAGAGAAGCTGCTACGTCACACAACTCTGTGGGAAGAGGAAACACCTTGCCCAGCCTGCACCACGAAACCATCACATCAACACCCATCCCAATTGATTCAACCTGAAAACAAGGCCACAGACCTGTATAGTGTCTGTATAGTGGAAAAATATCAGCCAGAACATTCTAACGTAAAAGTCTACTGTTTAACAACTTCAGATGGTACGTGACCAGAACATGACACTGAGCTAGTTAACTTTTATCTAAAAACTGAAATCAAGTAAAAAATGGCCTCGACACCTTACAGCTCCACAAACGGCTCAGGAAGCAATCATAGCTTGTAAATGTTGATTTGTTTATTATTTATAGCATTTGTTCATGGATAAATGCTCTTTGGGTGGGTAGTACTTTGGGATTTTATTGAAACTAGTACAGATGTGTCAGGCTTTTATTTTATGGGCCGCACCCACACAAGCCATTATGAGTCCCAAATTGCGACATTTATTACTATGCAAGTTATTTATAACTTAATTGGACGCTGCTTTGTTACTTGTTATCCAAGCTGATCCAAACCTGCCTGACCTGCAGCACCAGCAGGATGTTACAATTCGACTCGTGCATCTCTAGAAAATAGAAACCATATCAGATTACAATCTTTAACTTGGATAGGCAGATTTGCCTTTCATTAAAATGCTCTGAGAAAAAAATAGCAATACAAAATAACATACAGTCACTTTAAAAACCACACCAGTCTTAATAAGACTAAGTGCTCTGCAATGCATGCTGAAATTAACCACTTAATTAAGAAAAAGCATCCATTCAAAAAATAAATTACTCATTATTGATTAGGTTTCAGTCCTAAGTTTCCTTCAGAGACAAGAGTCTTACCCTTCTATTTGAACAATTTCACTCTTTTTGAAGGTTATGTTAGACACTTTCTCCCAGAAAAGAGTCTAATTTTATCTTTGGCTGTTTTTGCATCCCTCACACAGGGCTGAAGAAGCAGAGGATGACAAAAAGCTTCTAAGGCACTCAATCACAGAGAAGTTCCTTGCCAAAAAAAGAAAAATATGGCATAGAAGGTAATAGCATCTTTATTTTGTACATATAATTTTTTATCACACCATTAAAATATAGATTTTTATATTTCTTTAAGAGGGCTTTGTGCAAAGTACTCAAATCTTCCTTTTTAAAGTGATTTCATTGACTGTCTATTTGATAATTAAAATAACAGCTTGCAGCTTTGGATGAAATATGGCGAGGCGAAAGATAAATGGATGCTGTGAAAGGCAGGAAGGCGGAGAGGAAATGAAGTTAGGCCAGCCATAGTCAGCAGAGTGCTTCAGCATTTAACTTAATCAGCAGAAGCGCATGAGTATAGTAAGGGATGGTGTAAAGGGGAGGAGAAGGAGAAAAGAGCTCATTTCCTGGACTCATTCAAGAATTAATTGGAAAAGAGAGAGGAGGACTGCAGATCGCAGTGGGAGATAAACAGCCATGATGCTGCACCTCCTTTTTGCCATGGATACACACAAATATAATCAACTGAGTATCCTCTAGCGGTAGGAGAAAAAAATCAAAATATTGATAGTGATATTTTTGGACCGCTATTATAGCAGTGCTAAATACTGATAATTATTTATTTACTATGATTTTACTTTTTCTTTATTTAATATGTTGCTATTTTGGTACATGGTGCCCGAGTTTACTTCTGAAGACCATGAGACGCATTCATCACTGCAGGAAAAGAAATTAAATGAGAAGATTCAAGGGAGATGAACCAAGTCATGCATTATTTTGCTCATGGCATTTAATTACACAGGTCAACAGGTCAAAATCATCAGAGATAAGTTTCTGTGAGTTCTGTAGTGTTTTTCATGCTGATTTCAGATCTGTGGTTTGTTTTTCCTACAGGTACAGTGTTTGTGATGAAGTTGGTCCTATACTGCCTGATAGTTGGTATAATGATATAATAATCATATGCCGAGTGTTTTTGAAGAAACAGTGGGAGCTGACTGACACTGATCATTATATCTATACCACAGTGTGGCCTGTCTGACTTCACACTGAAAATATTGAAACAGTTACTTGATTGGTGTCTCTGCATACAAGTCTATTGCAAATATAATATTACTCATAATTCAAAAAGTTGATTTGACTGAAAAAAACTAAAGCAGATATGAATTCAGCATGAAAAACTGGTTTATGAAAAGTTTGTTGTGGTTTCTGATGATTACAATTTTTTTGTTGATCTGTGCAATATTTGGGAGAAATACATCCCAATTTATTAAAGAACTGAACTGCAAAATCGTATCGTAAAATGTAAAGAACAGCAATAATTGAATCGTGGCCCAAATATCGTGATGATGTCTTCTGTAGCAATTCCCTCCTCAAGTATCATCTGCATCATGTATCATCAATTATCATCTATTTTCTTAGCAAAGTAAATGACTCAACATAATAGGCTATTTACTAATAACATGATATTGAACTTTATATCTGATGGTGATTAGTCAGCCCAAAGTTCTGTGTGATTATTTTTGTGTCGTTATTTCCTCCTGAGTGTGATACTCAAACAAAGCTAAGCCAGGTTACACCTACAACTGTCAATTTTAAGTACATATTAGTCAAACGTGAGTCTCAGTCACAAAAACAAACAAACAAAAAAAAGCAAGGAACAAAATGCCTTTTCAGGTAAAGTAAGCCCTACAGATTTATAAGCAGGGGTGGGTGTTATGGCATTTATCACAATACTGATAAATATCATCATATTGCCTTGCCTCAAAAATTAAAAAAATATACCTTGAATTTGAGAGAAGAAAGGGTGGCTTTCAAAAGCATTTTATCATATCTATTAGGTGTTTATATCATATATACTAATATATATCATAAACTACCCGTTATAAACAATCTGAAGCACCCAGTAAATAAAAACTGTAAGTATCTATTGAGACCTCCAGGTTATGTAGAAATACAGATAGGTGTACAACATATTTGTCAGTTTATAACATTATATCTAATGTTTTTCTAAAACATGGCTAAACCTGAAAAGTGTCACAGTTACGCCTGTCAGAAATATTGCATCCATCACAATTACTACATAAGCTGATTGCAGTTAGTTCTTATGTTAGACTTCCAAAGCTGGGTAAACTGGGTCAAAACAAACAGCATGTTTATTTGGTATATTTTCTTTAAATAAATGCAAAAAAGAAACAGTTTCACCAACACTTTTTGACTAAGTAGCTAGAAGAAGCGGGCTAATCAACCAATCAATGTATTGTACTGTCTTGTACCAATCAATGTATTGTACAATGTACTGTCAGCTAAAATTATATTGTAATAAAACACATAAAACAGAGGAAAAAGAACAATACAATGTTTGCAAATAAGGGTCAGCTATAATTCCCTGATCATAACAGGCCTAATCACCTTCGATTTATAGCATACCAGTCTAGACCACCCAGAACTAATGCAAATCAGCAAACAAGTGTTTGAAATTACACCGCAAGGTTTTTCTAGCAATGCTCCTATTCCAGCCTAAAACCTAGAGTTCCACCTGCTATAGGAGAAACAGGCTGATCCCTCAACTAAAACTGGAACACGCGGTTTATGTGACACTTTTCCTACTCAGAATATCAGTGCACTCTGGGTAATACTGCAGTCTAAATGCGGATGTAAACAAAGCCCGTGAGTCACTGGGAAACCAAAGAACAAAATGTCTTATCAGGTAAAGTCTTTGAAACACAGTGAGGCATGCACCACCACACCTTAACCAAACAGAAGATCCATGACTACAAAGTATTTCTCTGCATGCGTGTGTGTGGTATGTAACAGGCACATGTGAACACGTTTTAATGGCATTTAACCGGCCATGCCTTGCTGCTCCCATCACTGCTGAAGAATCCCTCGTCGTTAAGAGCAAAGGGCTTGGGCCGCCTCTCTGCTACCATGGCAACAGGTAAACAAGTGTGAGACTGGTGGCATTGCAGCGATCCAGGCATTGTGAAAGAGAGCGTGTGTGGGTGTGTACATGGACGGCAGGGGGGTGGAGCACATGGACAATACGCTCTGAACCTCCGAGTGGTTTGACGTAAGAATATCATTAGGGTAATACAACATAGCAGCATAAAAGATTCAGTAAATTGACTTAATTCCAGGCCACTTCCATATGCAAACTAGTTTCCGCTGAATAGAGACTAGACGCAAAAACACAGACACACACACACAAGACACAGGCAGACTGAAACTGAAGAATGTCTCTAAGCCTATAACCAAACAATTCATGACCCTGCACCTCACTACAGCACCAACAGCGAATTACCATCCAGCACTGAATATTCCTGAATGAGTCAGTGAAGAATTCATTCAGCTAGAACATCATGAACAAAAGAAACAATGTTACACATTTACAGACTGTAACTGATTACATACGTCAAAGATGAACTACATACTGAGTCACAAAACACAACAATGTTTGAGGTTAGAAATTCATTCCACTCCGAAAAAGATTCATAAGTCTCGGACTAAGAGCACTTTGTGTTTTGTTCAGCTTAATTATACAGTAGCCCTTCCACACCACCGCAAAATGACATGAGCTCTTGACACTTATTTTGCTGTGTAGGAGAAGATGCTGGAGTGCCATTTTTACAGATTTAAAGACTTAAATGTGTCAAGCGATCACAAACTATGTTCAGAGAGAGTAATTAAACCTTCCAGTGCACCACATAAACGATTTATGACTTTTTTTGCCATGAAAAACACAGAACTAAAAGCAAGGATAGAGACCACTACGGCTGGGCGATTTGGCCTAAAATCAAAATCTCGATTAATTGAATATTTTAACTTGATTACGATTAATTAACGATTATTTAATTTTATTTTTTTTTTTGCCCTCCTAGTTCACTGACAAGTTGCTCAGTTGTCTCAGTGTTTAAGCTCTCCATGCTCGACATGTCGGCGGAATAGCATAACATAACGGAGCGGGGTCACGTGACTCCACACGCGGTAGTGTTTTTAAAGGGAAAGTAATAGAAATAATCGATCTGGAAAAAAATTCACGATTATAGGTTCTGAATGTTGATTTCAATTACTTTTCGATTAATCTGCCAGCCCTAGAGACCACTGCTCCTTCTCAACTGATTAGGAGCTTCAACCATGTATGCAGAAAACAAACCAAAGTGAAAACCATTGGTTGGATACAAACTTACTTCAACTGCCTGAGGCCAGTAAGTATAGGGATGACATATCTATTCGCTTTCACTCTATTCACTTTCACCGTCTAGGCAGTAAACATATTTACAGTACTGCAGTGCAGTAGCTTAACTTGATTCTGAGTGCATTCACTTCAGCCCTAATGAAGTGCTTGTATACTGTCTAAAGGAGAACCAATCATACAGTATGAATCCTGTTGGCAGGTAGCTTAAGCAGTCAGCAAGCTTGTGGGGGGAAAAACAAACAAACAAAAAAAAAACACATGACATGGTTTAACTTAATTCACTGATGCTCAAAACTAGGACATAGTAGGGGACCTCACTTTTTATCTGCCAGAGGTTTCCTAATGCTAATATAGTCTGTTGAACAAATAAATCAACTTTTTATAGCAGTTATGATGACAACTCATGTAGTATGAGTCAAGCTTTCATTACTACTTAGCTACATAAGCCTGAGAGCTCGAGTGCAAAACTAAAGACATCAAACACGTCTTGACAAAATTTAACAAAGTGGAAAGGGGGTAGACTGGGCCAAGTAGTTACATAACAGAGCAATGCTGTAGGTAAACAGTGTCTCTTGCTAGTGTTACTTACTTAACACGAACTGAATTTCCACCCAATTCTCTTCAAGTCTCATATCGGAATAAAAATCATTTCTGGTGACTAGGGATGCACAGATCGATCGGCCACCGATCGGAAACGGACGATTTTTGGCCTGATCGGTGATCGGCCGATCACTCACACGTATTACCGATTTCAAACCGATCTTGCGCATGCGCTTTACTTGCAGCACAGACGCGCGCATTCAGGCTGCGTTCACATGAGGCGTTTCTCCGTGAGCGCCCGCCATTCAAATCTGCTCAACAGCGATTGGCTACCGCTGCTGTGCTCCCGGCGTGGAAGACACGCCTACTGCCAAACATCAACAAGACGCGTCTTGAAAATGAAGCCTCATGGGACTTTCAAACTCTCTCTCTCTCTCTCTCTCTCTCTCTCTCTCGCTCGCGCTCTCTCTCCCTTGCTCCCTCTTCCTTTCGTTGTTTTCTAAACTCTCCTGTCCCGGCTAACAGAGTTAGCACTAGCTCTGTCAGCACCAAGAGGGAATATACTGTGGGCTTTGTAGATTCTGAACACTCAGAGACTTTTAAGATTAGCTTTTCCTCCATACTCGTAAGGACCACGTTACATTAAAAAAGTTGAAATTCATTTTTTTGTGTCGATGTCGCAGCAGCTCTAATTTCCTGTTATCTAGGGGGAAATATTCGGTATCGGAAAAATCGGTATCGGCCGATCATACTTACACAAAATCGGTAATCGGAATCGGCCAAGAAAATTGCAATCGGTGCATCCCTACTGGTGACAAAAATCATATTCTCTCACACACAAAAAAAACCCAAGTGATGATATTCTGCTCTGTATTGTAATATGTTTCAAGACACCATTCAGTTTTACACTGAAATACTGAATACTCCTTTAATACTGAATAATCTGTGATTAAAGGAGAACATTTCTACAACATTCAATTTAAGATGTAAACATCAGTCAGACTAGTCTGATGTGAAATGGGTTGGAGACAGAAGCAGTGGTGATGGGAACCAGATGCCCAAGGCTTTTAAGGCTTCTAAAAGCGACCGCACACAAACTTATTATATTCAGGCCATCCTCAGGAAAAAGAGTCACCAAAAAGTTGCTTTTTTAAACAACTATTTTATCAAGATTTATTTGGATAGCAAATAAAATGCCTACATTTGTGCTGAACCTGGTTTGTGCCACTAACACTGTAAAGACAAATAACTCCAGTAGTTTATCCTTGATACGTGTACATTTCTCATTTCATTAACCACTCTGAATGACTTTGTCTACACCTCAGCAATTGAAATATGTATTTATTTTTAATCTGTAGAATTTCACTTCACTTTTTCCACTTAACTGTTTAATTTCACATAATCAATGTGTGTAACAAGCTAAAAAAATGTATAACCCTGACAAGACATCAGTGACTTTACATCAGTAAAATGACTTGATTAGTCATACATGAAATTGCCAGATGACAATAATTTGCTGCAATCCAGGGGAGTGTGTGGGTTGAAAAGGCAGTCCGGTCAAAGAGAAGCAACCACTATGACGGTAAATGAATGAAGGGTAACATGAGAACAAGCAGAAGAGAAAGACAGAGAGATTTTACCAGCGTGGCGTCACAGTGCTCTGGGAGTGACCATCCCTAAGTGACCCCAGCAAGAGACAGGAACCAGGTGAAGGGCAACATTAAACCAGGCTGAACCAGGGAATACTGACACGGTCATTTAAATCAGGGTCTTATGTGTGGAGAAGACAGAGACCCAAACATAGTCTAGTCCTGTCCTGACTTGTGGCAGTCTGTCAGACAGTTGGCACTTGGAGGGAAGTGTTAAAAATATGTTCTCACCAACAAGTACATGCATTTTCTGCACAAACTAGAACTCATAGGCAGATTCCCAAAGCAGAAAACCCCAGCAGGACATCCCCCACTCTGGTGTTACAGGGGGCTGGTACTGGGGTGGGTGTGTGCGTGAGACGGGGAGACAGACACACACACACACACACACACACACACACACCCCACTGCAGGCAGCAACAGGGCACAGCAGGATGCTAGAGTAGAGCGTGTAATTGAAACATAGGCCCATGCAGCGTTACACAGTGACCCCTCTAATCTCCTCCTGACAAAGTGGCTTAGCATCTATAGGTCATATGGCACACAGACACAGCTTAGACTGGGTCGCCCCAATAACAGAGTCGCTCACGGGGGCTACACCAGAAGGAAAACACACCCAAAAAACATCCCCTACAGAGCACATAACACTCCCCTGGAGAGGCCATGTCATGGCTGTCTCTAAAAACAATAAACTAAAAATGTTATACTGCTTTTTACTGATTTCATTTCAAGTGCACATAGGATTGTTTAAACACATACATTTTACCAACACTACTTGATCTTAAACAAACTGTATTATTCAAATAAATCACTTCTGGTAGCCCCACTAAACCTATTAGTGAACGACAAAATGGGTCAGTATGAAGATTAAAATTATGCTCTAAAACAGCCCAGACTTGAATATTGCTCTAAAGATTTAAAACCCAACACTGCAGCCCGGCCCATCAAGTAACTCAATAATGTCACATTTTTCCGTTCCGCTGGAGCTTTACAAAGAAAAGCAGAAAAGAAAATCTTTTGAAATAGGATCAGAAACGTCTAAAAAAAGAACCAGAGCCATATTGAAAACTCTCGTTTTAGTACGAGAGGTAGGCTGTTGTTAGGTTACACAGTCAAACAAAGCAGACACTAATGGAGTTTCCTGTATGACGGCCGCCGTGGTGACAATTCAATCTGATAACAACATGTAAACACAAACACCAACCTGCTCTGGATTACTAGTTCCCAGAAATATTTATAGAGCCATTTCATCTGTCCTGTAGATTTACGTCCTCACTGTCCCTCCCAAAAACCAACATCTACACTTTTTTCATTCATCATTTGAACACAGCAGAAGTCCTTTACAATGTGTGAAGAGTTCTAAACAAATAGACCAATAAAAATGCTTCAGACTGACTTGGAATAAAACCTCTGTACAGTGCCATTACACGTCATCCTACCTTCTCCCGTAACATTCTCCATTTTGGAGATACTTGTTTTAATGGACACCAACAACATGGTATCCAAAGCACCTTGTGGGACCACCATGTGACTGACTGACAGGCTAACTAACGTCTAATAACATCAATGATGTGTGTATATCTGCTATAATACCTGTAATAACCTCTTCAACTCATACAACTCAACCACAGGCCGGCAAAGCAGACTGCAGAATTAAACGAGGGGAAGAAAACAATGCAACAATGCAGAATATCTACATGAGCAGAATGGTGGGGGAGCTGCTGTCACAGTACCGCTAGGTGTCTTGGCTGAAACGTGTCTAAGACCACTTCCTAAAGTGATCTGAGCAATCAAATCTTCCTGGGTGTCTTTGTACCTGTGTTATGTGGATTAAGCCCAAACCAAATTAACCCTGGAGACATCATACCCATGAAACATGTTGCAACTGTTATTTGTGTAAGATTTAATGAATATACTTACTATGTATGTATTAACAAGATCATACTTTCGGAACGGGACAGAATGTAAAGCTTACCCACCCTAACGACAACTTTCCTGGACAAACAAGTGCATTATGTTTTTTTCTTTCAGCCAGAAGAGGTACACAATTGCCAACAAAAGTCAACAGATTAAAAGCATATTCACATCTCAGGTGTTTTTTACCCGCATGCTCAGAGGTTTCTCTAGCCTCACCTTGCCTCTGTAGAAAGAGGCGAAGAAGTGGCGCTGCAGTAGAAATGGCCTTGTGGTAGTTGTCATCGTTATTGATTGGCAGGAGGTCTCCATGGACATCAGCATAGCCCACCAGCAGGTCCACGTTGGGGATTCGGTGAACATGCTGCAGCAGACCATAGAACTCCTCAAAGCGGCCTGGCTTGGAGCGGTCCAGGGAGAAGCGCCTGAATTCTGCTCCAAACTGAATAACATGGAGCAAATGAAGCCATCAGAATACATGTGAGACAAAACAAGGTACAACAAGACTGCATACAAGGCCAAAAGGTTTATGCTGAGTAATAACAGGTGTTGGGACATCAAGCATGTGCTTTAATGTTCCTGGATCACTAGACACTAGAAACACACAAAATGTTAGACAACCAAGGTCATCTATAGAATCTCTCACATAAGATGAAATCATGTCATTTATGGCAATACAGATGCTTCAGTTAGAAACAAAAACAGAACTAAAATTAGACCATATGCACAGAAACATAAAATCTTAGAGAAACTTAAAAAGCTTTAAATGAAAGGTCTCTTTTTAATGGGCCTTACATAGGCCTTATAAGAAACAGGACAATCTTAAAAGAGCCCAGTTGCTGTAGCTAGAAACCTGGCAAAAGAACATTAATCACTAACAGGGAAATGCAGATTAGAAATACGTCAAAATCAAACAATAACTGTTGTTCTTGTCTTCAGCGAGGTGACTTACAGAGGGCGCAAATGACTCACTAACTAAAATAAAGGACTGAGATAAGGCTTAACAAAAAGGACACAACGTTGCACAGGAGTCTGATTCATTATTATTCATTATGCATTACTCTTATGTTCTGTTACTTTGTGATAATGAACAAAGCAAAAAAGAAAGTATGTTCGCTCCTTTTGATATTTCAATTCCTACAAAAGTCAAAACAGGGCAATAGTAAAATCAGGTATAGTCCAGGGTCCATTCGGTTTACTGGGGTCCTCATTCACTGTGGAATAATGTTAACAACACATGGTTAACTTTAGTTAAGCAGCATTTACTTAATACACACAGCTTTGTTTTAGTTAAACAGTGCCTGTGTGTGTGGTTCAATCTCATTTCCAAAGAAATCTCATCTCTTGAATAGTTAGTTACATGATTCCCCCATTCCACCTTAAATACATGTAAACTGCAGAACCATTTAAGGTGGAGCTGTGAATTATAAAACAAAAACTGGCTAGTCTACGTTACATTAAATTTGTTACTACTATTCGATCCGCCCATGTAAACAAAACATAAATAGAACATTTCTTTAGACTCAGAAAAACACGAAAATCAGCAGGCAGCCTTGACAACGCCATGCAGGACACTCCGGAGCTGGTGGATAAAGTTAGGCTGGAAGTTGAGGAGGTCTGCTAGAATGTATCACGGTGGGAATAGAGGGTTTGGTAAAAGGTAACGCACGGATACACTGTAGGAAATGAGTTGCCCTGAAAGGTAACACACAGACGCGGTGTGACAAAAGGCTGGCGGTGGTTATACTTCAGCGAGGCGCTACAAAAGACTATGGTTAATCCGTCCGGGGCGGTCTGTAAGAAGTAAATGAGCTTTGCTGCGCACCTTGCTCTTCACCTCCACGGCGCTCAGAGTCCGGCTGCTCGGCACTCGGTGGTTTTTGTTCATCTTTTGCTCACAGAGCCCCTCCACAGCACACACTCGCCCTCCTCCCGGGGCTCGGCTGCACTCATCCGCCTCGGACTCGCTCCCCTCGACGCTCTCCTTCACTCGGTCCAGGTAAAAGCGGCACAAACACGGCTGACCGGCAGCTCCGCCGACTCCACTCTCTTCAGTTTTATCCTAGTCGAACACAGACGACGACGACTGTCAGTAGAATCTGTTCCAAAACTCCGTTACCCCCCCCGTCCTGCCCTGCCCCGTCTAGTCTAGCCTAGCCTCGTCTCACACACGCTCTGCCACATAGCCGAGGATCCACAGTACTGCTAAACTGCTGCCCGTGACGCCGAGAGCACCCAGGAAACACAGAGACACACAGCTCTCCAGCACGCCCCCTCTGGCCATTTCTCTCTCTCCCTCCCTTTTCGTTCTGTTTCTGACCGTCCCTCTCTCTGTCTCTCTCTCTCTTTGACACCCTTTCTGTGTTTCTGACTTTCTCTCTCTCTCCCACTGTCTCTCCCTGTCTCCATCTTTCTCTGTCCGCCTCTCTTTGTTTCTTTCTTTTTGTGTGTTTCTGTCTACCTCTCCCCATCTCTGTGTCTGACTCTGTTTCTCTCTCTCCTCTCTTTCTCTCACTCACTCTCTCTCTTATTCTCTCGGTCTTGTCTCTCTGTCTCCCTCACTTTGACTCTCTCTCTGTTTCTGTCTCTCTCTCTGTTTCTGACTTCCTCTGTCTCTCCTCTCTCTCTGTTTCTGACTGCCTCTGTCTCTCTCTCTGTTTCTTATTGCCTCTCTCGGTTTCTGACACTCTCTCTCTGTGTCTCTCTCTCTCTCTCTGCCCCCCCACTCTCTCTCTCTTTCTCCAACTGTCTCATTCTCTTTCTGACTCTTTCTCTCTCTTTATCTGTCTGTATCTGACTGTCTGATGCTCTCTGTCGCCCTGTCTCTCTCTGTCTCTCACTGTCTCTCTATCTCTTTTTGTCACTGTAATGTTTCTGTCATCCATTATCTAGATAAAAGCTGTAGTTTTAATTGATCTCATTTTAATGCATGTGTGTTTTATTTAAGTTTATTCACCTTGTAATATAAAAGTGCATAATAATGATAATAATTAATTACTACAGTAATAATAATAATAATAATAATAATAATAATAATAATAATAATAATAATAATAATTATTATTAGTAGTAGTAGTAGTAGTAGAAGTAGTATACGTATTTGATTTTTATTTATCAACATTAATTTTGTATTTTTGTAAATATCCTTTAAAAGCACTCCAACACAGAAATTGTATTTGTGTTGTTAGTTTTGGAAGCTGATTGGAAGAAGCCTGCCCTCATGTGTCTAACCCAGGAGGAGCAGGTTCAGAGCTCAGCCCCGGGCCTGCAGGGGGCGCCCGAGAGCTGCGTGTGTACATAACCAGTCTCCTCCAGACAGACTGATCGAACAGAGACCAACATGAAACGTCCAGCCTGGTAGAACAAACTGCAGCAAATCTTCCCTGTCTGCAGGTAATCGCACTTACTACTCTCTCCTCACGCGCGCACACACACACACACGCACACACACACACACACACACACACGCACACGCACACACACACACACACACACACCTGTATGTCGATATGGGGACGCGGGATTATCACTGAAATTGAGAACGCATGTTTAAAGTGAAAGTGGATATGGTGCCTGGTAATCATTGAATTAGCTGCTGTCTTACAGCCCATGACATTTCAGGTAAAGAAACACTATATGGACAGAAGTATTTAGACATTAGGAAGGAATTTACTGATTCAAATCCATAGACTTTAATATGGTGTTGGTCCCCCCTTTGCAGCCATAACAGCTTATACTCTTCTTCTAAGGTTTTCCACAAGATTACAGTGGAAATTTGGGCACATTCATTCTATGGAGTATTTATGAGGTCAGGCACTGATGCTGACCTGGCTTACAATCTCCGTTCCAGTTCATCCCAAAGGTGTTGGATGGGTTTGGGCTCAGGGCTCTGTGTGGGCCAGTCAAGTTCTTCCACACCGAAACTCATCCAGCCATGAGATTGATAGAGATTGCTTTGTACACTGGGACACAGTCATATGGGAATTCAATAAGTAATACTTTTGACCGAATAGTGTAAGCAAGCCACACTTTAGTGTTTTCTTCAGGGCCAGTTTCTTTATGCAGTCATTTTTATGTACCAGTAGGAACAGCCACATTTAGTATTCTTAACCCATTAATGTAAATGTCTGAATTTTAGAGTATCATTTGGTCTATAACATCTGTATGTTCTCTGAAAACATATTTTGTTTGTCCAAATATTGACACATTTTCACTAGGCTTATGGAGGTCCTAATGGACACGAAAACAAGCGAAGAAGAAGAAGTTACCACTGATGCTTCGTGGATAGCTGTGAGCCCTGCTGGTCTTTGGGAGGTTCAAAGGAGATGGACAGCAGAGCGCAAAAAAGGAGAAGACACCCCTCTAATAGGCTCTGTGTGCAAAATCAGAGTGTGTCTCAAGATACACACAGAAAACAACACACACCTCCAAAGCCCAAACGTGGCTGAGCTGACAGTCAGTGATGATTCGGATATACAGGTCACACAACATCCTCGCTCCCAAGATTCAGTGCTGCAGGTTCCACTGGACAGATGGGTTCTGCTGCAAATGGGAGAGGGGCAATGTGACATTGTAGAGAGCTGCCTGGAGGGCATGAGGGCCGGAGAGAGCTGTGAGGTAAAGACACAGATGGCATTTAAGGATTAAGCAAAGAGTCAGTAAGCAGCAGATAAGATGCAGATTATTACTTATGATTTTGTCTTTCCTGTTCCTTCTATCTGCAAAGAATAAGTGGTTCTGAGGCTAGCATGAAAAGACATAGACACATAAGTGAATTCAGTTATTATATATTAAAAGTAGGGCTGTAAAGCGATTAATTAAAATTAACTAGTTAATTGCAAATCTCGAAAAAATTGATCGCGATTAATCGCAATTCTATGTCAACCCAATATATAATATATAATGAACACACTAAGTCATCAGTTTTACAAAGAAGGCTTTGTTTATTTTTCTCCACAACTCTGTCACACTTTTAAAAGCTGTGAGATAAAAACAAAACTTACTTTTGAATAGAAAATGCATAACATCTTCAA